>JAJIYU010008812.1:0-17667 GCA_030144865.1 Tinospora cordifolia | reverse complement strand
AAAAAAACAATAAGAGGGGGACCTGGGCAGACCCAAGCACTGAGCCTGGGCTAGCCCAGGCCCCACGTGGGCCGAACGCCCAGCTCGCACGAGCTTGAAGCCCGTGCGCGGCCTGGGTGCTTAGCTCCCAGACCTGACATGTGGGGCGACGGGCCCGCCCACATGCCCAGCAGATTGAAGCCCCCTTATATTTTGGCATTTGGTGCACGAATTTGATAGATTTTTGGATGAATTGTGCAATATCTTATAGGTTTTTCAGCTACTAAACCATGGGAATCCATGGTATTGCACCCCTGATTTTTGCCATCAAGCTCAACTACCTAATGTGGCCAATAGACATTGCCACTAAGCGTTCAACATGAGAGCTTGGAGGCCACGTGGGTGGCCATGTGTCATCCTATTTGGCCATGGAAGCTCCCTTTCATGCAACAAAACCCATTCTAGAACACAAGTCCAAAATTTCCAACTGTTGTAACCCATGTTCATGAGCTCGAATCTCCTTCATTTCTTGGCCAAATTCATTGAATCTTAGCTTGTTTTAAAGCTCTTACTACCACCTGCAAAGTCCCACAAGACGCTTGTTGAATCTCGGAACCATTTGAAGCTAAAACTCCCAAGAAAAGGTGTTGTCCATAGTATTCAAACCCAAAAACCAGAAAAATCTGTGTTGAAGCCACTTTTGGAGCTTCGATTCCTAAGCCATTCCAAGCCCATTTCGAAGGTAAAACTATCGATCTTCTTCATTTCCATGTGTATTCTAACCTCCAACAGATAGAAAATGAAAAATAAAGCTTGACACATGTTTTCTGAGCCATTAAAGTTGGTAATCTATTCACTGTTGCAGTAGTGTAACAGAGATAGTGTTGGAACTACTTTAAGGGGGCTCACACCTGAACCATTCCAGGTTCGTCCCTAAGGTAAAACCCTTTATTTTACCTCTCATTGTGTATTTAAGTGTCCAAGTGGTAGAAACCAGATACTAGAACATTTAATGCATTTTATAAGTTACTAGTGTTGACTATGTGATTCACTGTTGCGACAGTGTCAACAGAATAAGGCGTTGGAGAAGATTTGAGGTTGTATTTGGAGCACTTAAGGACACTCCTTGGGACTAAAACCAGAAGCTTTTAAAGCCTCATAGTAGAGGCTACAGAGATATATAAAGATTTAACCTTAAGCCTATGTGAATATGATTTAGTAAACTTACAAATATGTTGTGTTAGCTCAATGTTTAACACTTAAGAAAATTTATGAGTTTTGGAATACATGTAACATGTTTAATGAGACGTTTGAACATGACTTTGGGCCTATATATGCTTACTATTTGGAAAGATCCTTAATGGAGAATTGTAGAATGACCATTAGATTGGAGGTTGGGTGAGATAAATGAACACATGAAGAATGATAGGAATGTGAACCCAGAAATTCCTAAGATTCACCTGAAGATTTTGAAAGTAAATTAAATGACCAAACCTCAGTGGATTGGGCTGAAATTTGGTGGAGAGATTTCCAAGTATGTCTAGAATATGTATACCAAATTTTAGAGCATTCTGATATGGTAAGTAGGTCAAATTAGGTAAACAGCCACTGCCTGCCACATAAAATCTAAGAACACACAGACTCTGATATCTCAGATAAAAATACTATCAAATGGAGTCCTAAAATCGCAATTTGAAATTTTAGGGAAGATTTAAGGAGTCTAGAACAAATCCGCAAAATTTGGCGCAAATCCGATGTACAGATTATCCAAAGAAAATTGGGAAAATGGTTGCGCAGATAGGGACGTAAACTAAAGTTGTGCCTAAGTAATGGGAGTTGGGAATTTTGACCCATTTTGGCCCAATTGACTCAATGAGGATCAAAATTGACCATTTGAGACTCTGTTGACGAGCTAGGTCAGCAAGTGATAGGTTTGACTAGGGTTGACCAAGATTGACCAAAGTCGATCAAGTTGACTTAGTGACTTATGGTGAGTTGAATTAGCATAGATAGACCACTCTTGACCGGGTCAATACATTGATTGACCAATGACGTAGAGTTAGAGTTGAGCCAAGTCTCATGCCAATATTAAGAAGTTACGTCGATTTCGCAGGACTAAGTACTAGCGGGATACGACCAGTCGCGAGAGGAACACAGGGAGCAGAGCATCCCTGTGAGTAGTGTTTTCTAACTTGTCCCCTTAAAGCTTGCTATTCTATGCATTTATAAAAATGATATTACATATTGTGATGAATCTGCACCTTTTAAATGAATTTTAAATAAAAAGTGCACCGAGTCTCGAGGCTAGAGGTACAGGGTTTGAGCGAGTCGTGTCTGTCCCTCATATGGCCCTGACAATGACCACCTAGCATAGAGTGCCCACTAAGGGGGTTCTGTGGGCCCACGATATGGCAACGACAATAAGTCCTAATTGGGCCGTCACAATATGGCAACGACAATAAGTCCTGATCGGGTCATTACGATTGATGGCAACGACAATAAGTCCTAATTGAGTCAATACGATACGCCTAAGTGTCTGTGACCCACTCGAGTAGATTTTTAGTTGCCTTGGGGGCTAATGAGAGCCTCCGCGAATGCTTTCATCATTTAACTATTTTCAAATGAAGGTGCACAACTGCATTTTGGATTTAAATTGTATTCACTGTTGCATTCACTCGCATAATACTATTGTTCATGCATTCATGGCATGTGTTTTATTTGTGGAATGCTTGTTTTAAGTTATGGATTAGACTACATTACTCACTGAGCCACCGTAATTAGGTTCATTACTCTAACTTTTCAGGTCCTTCGGCTGTGGATAAGGGCAAGGGAGTGGTCGTTGCATAGAGTTGCACTCTCTTATCCTTTTTGGTAGGTTTTCTTCATGCCATTTATTGCTTTGAGGGTTAGAACTATGTATAGGGGAGAGGAAAGCCTAGCACATAATGGATTAAGCACTCCCGTTGCTACTCATGTTCTGCTACTCACATTTTTTATGACCTATTTGATA
This sequence comes from Tinospora cordifolia, assembly GCA_030144865.1. Lineage (NCBI taxonomy): Eukaryota > Viridiplantae > Streptophyta > Magnoliopsida > Ranunculales > Menispermaceae > Tinospora > Tinospora cordifolia. The sequence goes on along the minus strand of JAJIYU010008812.1, from coordinate 14,678 downwards.
AAATTGTAATCTTTCTAATGTTTATGTGTTTAAGTTTCTTCTGCATCTCTATGATAACTCTGATAGTGTTGGGTGGGTGTTGAGGAATGAGGCTTAACAGTGTCTTAGCAAGCTCGGCCTGCGGGCGGGTTTGTCGGGGTGCTGTGCTAGTCGGTTCATCCTTCGCCCTAGGAAAGGGGTCCCCACATATTTTAACTTAGTAACATAATTACATGCACATTTTTAACTTAATTACGCATATGTCATATATTACTAATTATTATCAAAAATACCGGAATATATATATAAGTACACGAAATCACATTTTTGTTTCAATTTTTTCTGCTTATTTTCATTTAGAGCTTTAAATCATTACAATTACAAAAATTGTATACAGAAACGCGCACACATACACACACAATCCTCTGCTTTTTTATTACGATATTCTAATTGTATTATCCTAACTGTATACAGAAATTAAACACACTTTATACCAGTGTTTTTAATCGCGTAGAACTCGGTAGGAATTCCACTTCCCACACAACCAAATCCAACATTGAACTCAAGTACCGACTCAAGCACCATTGAACTCTGAGTCTTGCTGCAAATTTTCGCATCACAAAACTCGGATGGCAAATTCGGATCCATTTTGATCGGTGTTGTGCTTTTCAAGCCCAGTACTGGGATAGACATAGGGGATTTGAGGCAGAAGAAGGTGACGGAGGAGGCGACGATGGCTTCAGTGGATAAGGGTTTGGGCGAGTTGGATGGCGGTGAAACTTTTGAACTGGGAAGGAGAAGATGCAGAGGTGAAGCAGGAAGATGGAGAAGAATAAGCAGGTTGGGCAACGACGAAAAACAGAGGAACGTGACACAGATGTGGATGTTCTCCGACGAAACGATGACATAGGGGAAGAAGGAGAAGATGCAGCGATGAAGTAGGAAGAAATAGATCTGGCATTCTGCTACACGTCTTCATCGTGCCCATGGTGTTCACAATTCTGGACATTCTCCAGCGAAACGACGACACAGAGGAAGAAGGAGAAGATGCAGCAGTGAAGTATGAAGAAGGAAATCTGGCATTCACAGTTCTTTGATGTGCAAGCGATGGATTTTCTTGGTAGGTCAATTGGCCAACTTCATCAAGCTTCTGAACTGGGGATTTCTTGAATTAGCGGTCTTCTTCTTCAATTCAGCGGCTTCTTCTTCGTTTCTTCTTTTCTTTTTCTTCTTTTTGCCTTCATTGCTTCAGTTTGCAGCAAGGCAGGAAGTGGAGCAGGGAACCAGATAGCTTGGCCAGGAAGAAGAGTAGGGAACCAGAAAGCTTTGTCTTCGTCAATGTTAGGGTTTTGATCGAGCTTAGATGGAAAATTAGTATATAGAATGAATAATGTTTGAAAAATTGGTATACTGAGTAAATAATGTTTGTATACAGTTAGGATAAAAGAGTGGGTTGTTGAAAAATCTGTATACAGAGCGAAAGAGTGGGCTGTTGGGAAATCTGTATATAAAGCGAATAATGTTTGTATACAGAATGAATAATGTTGGGATAAAAGAGTGGGCTGTTGGGAAATCTGTATATAGAGTGAATAATGTTTGTATGCAGAATGAATAATGTTGGGATAAAAGATTGAGCTGTTGAAAAATCTGTATACAGAACGAATAATGTTTGTATACAGTGAGGATATAAAGTGAATAATTTTTCTATATACTTTTTCTTTATACAAATTGAATAAATTTTTTATATAATTAGGATATTATTAACATTGATTAAAGAAATATGTTGCATATTCTCAAAAACTGGTGTACAAAGTGTATAACTTCTGTATATATTTAGGATATTAATATTAGTTAATGAGATATGAATTAAAAATATTGGTATACAATATATATAACTTCTGTATGTAGTTAAAACATTAGCATTTGTTGATGAAATAAGTTGTAGGATTTCGCTCACACGATGGCAGTTCTGACAATTGATGTACTTTTGCCTATACATATTAATTGCGCTACTTTTTTTTAAAAAGACGATATTTTCATTTTTAAAAAAATTCGTGTTTAAACCATTTTCTGATATTTTCATTTTTTTTAAATTCGTGTTTAAACCATTTTTCGGTATTTTTGTTATTAATTTTATCGTTTTTGTATATAAACAAAAATGCTGGTATTTTTGCAAATATTTCTATTTTTTCATATAAAAGTGTGCTTTTCCCTAAATAATAATCTTCTAGCAATTTTTTAAAATTAGGAAATAAATTTCAATTCCCTAATCTTCTTTGTGAGTTAGTTTTGCAATTTTTAAAATTAAAATAGATTTATTTGAGCATTAACTAGACCCCCTTAACAAGGATTTTTTTTTATTTTTTTTAAATGTGTTTTCTCTATTTTCAGTTGTTAAGGTTTTTAATTTTTTACAACATAGATCAGCCAATCACTATGCTTCTAATTGTTTGATTATATATATATATACACACACACACACTTAATTCCAAATTATTTGCTAAATGATAACACTCTAATGGGCAATCTAACAAAATATGCGCCAATTACAAAAGTTTCTTTTTTAGTAGGTATACTTTCTCTTTATGGTATTCAACTTGTTGCTTGTTTTTGTTCAAAAGACAGAATTTGTTAATGATAGTTGGTAGTATTCATTAATTTTTGCAATTATAGCTAGTTTCTCAGTTGGATTGACTGTATTTTCTAAGTTTCGGATATGTTAATACTCTTTATTTGAACATCATTTTAGATTATATTTTCTAAAAATTGGAGTTTGTATCATTGAACAGCAAGATGTTATTTGAATGAGATATTTTAAAATTAGATCTTTAATTTATAGCCATGTTGCACATTTATTTGTTTATTAAAAATCGAAACCAAACCCAACAATTTCAATATTTATTATTCCAAAGATGAGTGGCTTGAATGGTCAATTATGAAAAATAAAGCTTATTATTTTATGTGTTTTATTTTTATATATAGTGTTTCACAAGATAAGTTACAAAATGCAAAGGTGGAGAAACTTGCAAGATTCATTACGAAACGTCATTAGAGTTGCTAGAAGGCTAAAAAATCTATTAATTTTGTTATTAGTTCCTTCAAATATCATTCTAAAGTTGAAATTTATTGAAGTTGAAATTGATGAATCAACTACTCTTGACCAACATGAGACTGGTAGAAGAGCAAATCAAATGGCCACCTTGAAACGACTTGGAGCACTCCCTAATTAGGGTTCATTAAAGGCTAGCGGATTGATTAAGATGTTTAGTTCAATTTCTTCTTCGCTTGAAAAGTTGGTTGACTTTGAACTAAATAACCACAAATGTGGAGAAGCCAAAAGTTGAGATCCTTTAATTTTGCATCAATGTTTTTCTCTCTTTTTTTTTCCATAAATCTTAGGATTCCCTAATGAGCTTTGTCATGCTTTGCAATCAAAATCTCAAGATACTTGGAATGCCATGAATTAGGTATGTTAGTAGTTATGGGAGATTAAATGAGATTCTTTTTCAAAAGTGTAGTGACTTTTTTTCAAAGATATGAATCTTGATAGGAACATGCAAAGAATAAAAAGTTATTGTTAGCAAAAGGATCATGTCATAGTTGAACCTTCTTCTCTCTCTCTCTCTTTTTTTTTTTTTTTGCACGATGTATTTTTTGTGCTAGCTTTCACATACTTTGAAATTTATGATTGCTTCGGCTTTGTACGCAATTTAAGCATTATCCTCTCAAAATTTAGAGTAACTCATCCACTAATCCCTTTATGGGGGTGATAATATCGTCTCAGGATAGGCACACATGTAATGGGAGCAAGAATTAAACTATCGCCTAGAACATATTTTAACCCTCCCAACTAAATTTCATACCAATTCAACTACTTATTTTTTAGGTTTATCAAAGTTAAACTTTATTATCACTTTAATATATATCCCATGTTGTGATTGATTTCCAATTGATGTAGTCCAACTATACATAGATTCTCAAAACAAACGGTGGAATTGCATTGAGCTCCGTTGACAGGTTTAAGTTGCTTGACGTTAATAATTTGTGCTCTTTGTCAAGAATTTCCACCGTCAAGGTTTTGGTCACTAAAGATTAGATATTCTTTCAATATCATGTTCGCAAAAACAAGGCGAGTAAAGCACTATAGTTTAATTAATAAGTTGATGGTTGAATCCACATAGCATCAACAAAGATGGCCTTTTCAGCTATAAAGCTTGTCTTGAGGATATTTTCCTGCAAAGTGGATGGAAGTAAGATTGTTAATCACATTAACTTAGAGATTCTATTATTGATTAATTTAAAATTGTAAGACATTAATGTTTTCCACCTATTTTTGGGTTTTATGTTTTTTGTGTTACGTGTTATAGTTTACTTATGCATTTTGTGGAATAAGGTTCATTGTATCTCGGCCCATGATCAAATGTATTCTTTATTTTTCAATCAAGGAATTTTATTGTTATCCCCAAACGCTAAGCCTTTTGGAAAAACACTTTTCGAAACAACTAATCCTTCCCACCTTCTTTTTATAAGTAAAAGAAATAAATATTGCCAATCATCCTTAAAAGTATTTGAGTCAATAAATTTCCACACGATGCTAGTATATAAAACCTTATACTTGGAATAGCTTGGGGTACAAGCCCCCGACCTGAACAAACCCAACCAAATCCAACCATTTGAGGTCAAGTATGCCCCAAAGTCGAGTTCGAGTCAGATCCAACCTCAAAAGGTTAGGGTCAGACCTGACTCGACCCATGGATAAAGCATAACATGGTTTTTTTTTTTTTTATCCATCTTCAAGAAGATTCTTCTCTAAATCGTAGCATGTGATTTTCGTAGCCCCCCTCTTTAAAATCACAGGCTGCAATTTCTCTTCCTCTTCTTTCTCTAAATTACAGCTTGCAATTTTTGCAAGCTGTGATTTCTCTTCTTCCTCTTCTTTCTTTAAATCACAACCTGCATTGTCGTTGTTGCGCTTATTCTTTCTCTTCCTTCTTTGCGTTGCCATTGTCATTTGGTCCCTCTCGGACCAATCCCGCCCATTCACGATCTCTGCATGACCTTAATCTTCGTCATCATCTTCGTCGAACGTCTCTTCTCCTCCACCACTGAGATCCACAACACTCATTGGCTGTGGCACTGCTACACCATTATCCCATTGCCTCGCATCAGCCCAGCCAACTCTTGTTCATCTTCTGCATTTTTCTCTATTTCAAGCCCTTTTCCCTAAAGCTCTCAACCCGACCTCGAGTTGGTCAAGTTGGGGCCCCATATCACTTGGTCGGGTCTAGTGATTTTGGGTTTCATCACCTGACCTGAACCGACCTAGTTTCACCCCTAGGAATAACATGTTGAATGATTTTTGTTTATTCGTTTGTTAGTTATTAGTTATCTTATTCATTACAATTTACTTTGTCAAATTAATATCAAGACAAGATATGTAAATGGAATGAACCTTAGCATTTGAGACTCACTTAAAGTTAACTTGAAAAACAAATTTATAGATAATAAATGTTTCTTTCACAAATTATTGCTTTATACACAAAATATTTTATGCAAATGACTTGTAAATATTTATGAGTCTGTTTAGTATAATACATTGATTTTTTTATGGTATAAACGTTTTGTACAAGCAAAATTAATTTATTTGAATATTTCTTGCCTAATGGTTTGATGAATTGGCGTTTAAAAATAGGGCTATGATGCTTTGTTTGCAGTAGATTTTCTTCAACAATACTTTTGCTAGTTTGGTCAATTAGGGGAAAAGAGACAACATACTAAAAGACAAAAAGATAGGCCAAGCTAGGGTTTTAGGGCATGTTTTTAGAGTCAAACGTAAGGAAAACAAAAGATCCCATTTTATAAAAAGGTGTACTTCGAAGTTTGGAGTTTTGAATTAGATGAATTTGGTTGTCTTGCCGCAAATCATGGACCTAGTCATGGAAGAAAGGTCATGCCAAGTTGCCAACCATGCTGGTTCAAGCAAAATTCAAAGGTAGCTTCAATCTAACCCCATTCAAATATAAATTTTATATCAATTTAGACTTATAATTATTGAGGAGGATGATGAATTCAAAGAAATTGAAAAACTTAGTGACATTGGTATCGAAGTAAATTATTTTATTTTGTTTGTGTTTTTGACTATCTGAATCGGAAGAATTCGTTTATTAGTATCAGTTAGTGGTAAACACCTATCAAAGTATTTATACAGTGGTTGAAAGGAATTTGACCATAGAAGTTGAAACTCATTTTGCATAATTTTTTTCTTTGGTTTTAAGTGATTTTTCTTTAGTGCTACTTTAACAATAACATCCTAAAACCAACTTATAACATGTAAAAAATTAAATTTTACTAACTTAAGACCAAACTATATACCCTCCAATATTAGTTTTAATGAAATACTTTGAAATAACAAAATTATTTGATTCTACTATTAGATCTCATTAGTTTCTAAGTTAAAACATTTGAAATATTTTTTTTTATTGAAAAACTGGAAGAAATGGGAAAAATTAAAGGAAATGAAGGGGTTAAAAAAGAAAGGAAGACGAAGAAGAAGCAAGAAACTTTAAGAGGTGCAAAATAAAAATATTGTGGATAGAGAGAGAGTATTTTAATAAAATTTAAATTTTTTGATAGATGAAGTAAATGGGTGGAGCAAGAGAAACCGAGGGATGAGAAACCGAGAGATAAATTTGAAGTTACACATTTGAAAGAGAAATGTCATATAAATCTTATTTTAAATGTTAAATGTCACAATATATAATTTAATACATATTTGTACTGTTAGGTTAATATATATATATATATATATATACTTTAATATATTATAGTATTTTATATTTGATATTTAAAATAAGATTCATCCTAACATTATTTTATTTAAAATTGGGTGATACAGTTAAAGCTGGGTTGGGCCAAAGCCTTCAAGAAAAAGGCCCCGAATCATGGCGACTTTCCGGCCCACGTGTAAGAGCTCTCTTGTGTTTTTTGTTCTGTCGGTTCTACCATCGAGGATTCACGTTCCTCCTCTCCTAGATAATAATTGCTCATGATTTTGTGAATCATCATATCAATAATATTTTAATGTTCATACTTGTTTTAATTGCTATCATATTATAAAAAAAAATGCAAATTTATTTCTATATTTTGGTTAATTAGTCAATCATACATGCTCTTAAAAAAAAAAAAACACCCTACTGTAGATATAAAACTAACATATAGCAATTAGCAAATAATCCTCTTTAATTATAATAAATAGTAATAATTAAATCTTTTTACAATTTATTCAAAACTCAAAAATTTAATAAAATTTAACGGGCAACGACCACCTGAATCATGCAATTGGATTATATGCTCATTTTAATTGATTTTTTTTTCTCTAAATTTGCCTATCTACTTCATTTAAAGAATTTTATTAATAACAAAGAAATCAACAAGCCAGTAATCTTATGGTATTAATTTTATATTTATTTGCTCAATCTCTCCTCCCCACAAATTAATAATTATTAATCATATATTTCAATAAGCAAAATCCAAGAGGGATTAAACACAATGATGCTTCAATTTGACTTTAAAACTCAAAAGTCTAACGCACCACCCAATTGATTAAAGTGAAAAATTGGTATCCCTTCCATGTAAAACATAAGGCAGTGCTTACTATGATTAGTACCATAAACCATAGCACATGACAGCAAATCATTTCCAAGTGCGTAGACTGTTGCTCCTTCCTCACCTACAATTATTACTAGCCCACGGAGCTTGCTGTAGGCAGAAAGCTAGAAGATTTTTTTTCAAATATATAAATATATTTGGCTGTTAGTGTTTTGATTTGGCTTAATTGGCCGCACATGTTTGAGCATAATAATTAGGAAGGGTCCCTCTAAAATTTTCATCCAAACTCAATATAGATAATATACCCAAATCATGAAATCTTTTCTTTCTTTTTTTTTGGTGATCCATTTTATCTTAATACTATAATCATAGAAGAAGAACAAGAGATTTTTCTCAATTAATTCTTTTGTCCCTCATTCTTCGAGAATCAGAAAGATTCAGTTTAATACCTTTCATTCTTATTATTTATTTTAAAAAAACAATTAAAAGGTCATTTTATTCAAAACTCTAATTATGGCATTCCCTTCGAATGCCGCTTCTAGCATAGGAGGCCAAACATTTTGTTACCCGTTCGCCCCTAAGAGACGGTGGTTTACCTTATAGTAGATGTCAGTAATTCAAGTACGCTTATCTCTAACTCGTGAACTTAGTCAATTTCAAAAGATGGAACGTCTAATACTTTTTTATTTAAAGAACTTATTGGATTGTTACGACCCCTTAGTCGAGTTATTATACGAAAGTGCTAGTGTGGGTAAATCTACTTTGACTCATTTTTATAATTTACACACTTTTATACTATATCTTCTTACTGTAGTATTTATGTTGTATTTAAAAGGTTTTTTTTTTCAATTGAAATCAACGGGTTTCGATGGGCATTTAACGGAATGAAAATCCTATTTAACAAACAATAACACATGATTAAGTACTTCTAGACCAACATGATGGCCTTGCAAATGAAATTGTTGAATGAATTGCTAAAGTGATTTGATGAATTGTCATTTTCAAGAATTGCTTTATTGCAACATTAATTAAATTTGGATTTAATTCAGAGCATTCCACTTTTAATATGAGATCTGACTCTGTAACAAAAATATAGACAATTCTCAAATCAAATCAGTTCATTTCATGAGTAGAGAAACAATGACACAAAAGCTATTTGCAATTAGAGAAAACAAATTCTAGTGTCTTCCTTTGTCCAATTTCCATTTTTTAGCTTCCTTACTTTCCCTATAATTTTTTATAAATAAATAAATAGTTATAATTCGCGTATAACTAGAGGTTCATATAGGAAAAATTATGAAAAATTATTATTATTATTATTATTATTATTATTATTATTATTATTATTATTATTATTCAAAATCATGCTTATATCTCTACTGCTACTACTACAGTAACTGATTTTTTTTTTCAAATTTTACTATTTTTAAATGATAGTATTTTAGTCTGATTAAATTTTTTTCTATAATCAAAACTAATTAATAGCTTTGTTAATTCCTATTTCAATTACTTAAACCTCAATTATAAACAAAAAAAGACAGTACTAATTACTAACACTCATTTGTTATTCGAATAATTTTTTTTTTCTTTTTTTTTTTTAACTATCAAAAAGGTTTGTTTAGGTGATCGAGCAGAAATAGCTATGTAATAGTAATATCCTTAACATGAATACCTCTTCTAATCTATTGATTTTGCAGCCAAGAAAAGAGTAGCATTTTAGGAACTTTGAACTAAATTGTGTGCTAGAGTCCTTATTTGGGAGGAACACTTACTCTCTTAGGCAAGGAAAAAACATTGATTAATTCTACTGGTTTTGCAAAGTGCCCATATTTTCGAACACGAAAATGATACATTGGTGCTCATGGAATGCAACTTGCTCGTCCAAATGACATGAACTATGATTTAGAGACCTAGGGTGTGTCTGATTGCAAAGAAATTTTTTCTTTAAGAGAATATTATTTTCTTACGAAAAATTTTTAGAGAACATGTTGTTAAGAAAATTTTCTCACGAATTGTTTGATTGGATATGAAAATAATTAACAAAAGTAGTTATATATAATTATTTTTAAAATTAATAAACAAAAATTTTGCTCATGAAAAAAATTTATTTTCTCATCCTCTAAGTTGAGAAAATTTGTTGAGCCAATATATATATATATATATTTTAAAGTTTTTTCTTACTATTTTTATCAATTAAACATGAAAAAATAAGATTTTTTAAAAAAATCAAAATTCCTCAAAAAATTCTAATTTTTTCCTCAATCAAGCACAACCTTATAATCTTTCAATGTTGCACTCCTTGCCAAACTAGTTTAGAGGTTATTTATGAACCATGACTCTTTGTTATTTGGTTGTTTGAAAGCAAAATATTTTTCTCGTTCCAACTTTTTGCATGCCAAGCGTTCGCATGAGGCCCTATCGGGGTCGTAGGGTCATCCTTGAGGGGAAGAAATTGCTCTTGTATGCACTAGGGTGGATTGGCAATGGAAAAGATATTAATGTATGGGAGGATCCTTAAGTGCCCAAGTCTATCAATTTCAAGATGACATCTTTCATCTTGAGCATTCTGATACAGCTGTATATGATAGATATAGAGTGTTTTCTATGACCTCTACTTTAAGATATAAGTTCATTTTCTTTAATTATGACGTTTAAAAGGTTTTTGACACATAACATTAGATATAATTTGATTATAACAACACAGTATAATATATATATAGTCTCACCTTTTATTGTAGGTGGGATTAATTAGTAAAATTTTATTTTTATTTTTTTGCTCTTGTTCTTCTTTTTTCTTCTTTTTATTTATTTAATTTTTTTGTAATTATCACGTGTTATATCAAATATTAGATTACTTTATTTTTAATCTTCTATTGCCCGATCCAATCTTTTATTATTTTATTCTTTAAAAATAATTCAATTTTATCCTACACATCAAACGGATTCTTAGTATATAAAATAAAAATTCATATAATACTTCCTAAAAAGCCAAAGATGTGAAATAGCTATTTAAGGAAGTAGTAAAAAAATAAATATAAAATAGATATGATGAAATATTCTTCCTTGTGTTAAAAAATGATATAACTGAATTAAAATTAAAGTTTTACAGTTTGATGATAATATACTATTTTAATATAAAAAAATTAGGAGCTGGTGGTCCTATATATGAATAAGCTCAGCATGAAATTCAAAATATCCATTGAAAGAATATTGAAAAAAGAAAAATATAATAACCCTATCTACATCTGATTCAGAATTATTATACATGCTCTGAAGTTTCAAATCTCTCTTTAAATAAAAAAGAACACAGGCATTAATTTCTTGCCCATCATAATCTATACATTAGTCCCCAAAAGCAAAAGTGCCTTCCCTTGGGTCCATTATCTCACTTTTTCGTATTCTTTTATTGTATTGTAGTCCATTAGTTCTATCTAAAAAAAAACCAGCTAAGAAGGATATACATATATAAAATAAAAGGAAGCAATATTGTTTTTTTTTTTTTTTTCATTCTGGATAAATGAATTAATGGCTGACCACCAATAAGAATGGCTAAGATTAAGAGAAGGGCAAGTGCCCTCTTTGCAAGTGGTTGACAAAGAGAGAGTGGGATAGCCCTCTAATGGTGTGACATGTCCCACTGGTTGCTAGGGCATCACACTCCTTAATTACGCATGTATATGCCAATGAATGTTTAGGGTGTAGAAAGTATATACATGTTTCATGAAGGAAATGGGCCAGCGCCTACCCCTCTTCTACGGACAGCCCCATCCATTATGTTCTTCTTGCCTTGGTGGACATCAGCCCTTCCATTGGTTCTAGGGCACCAGTACCCTTCCTTTTCCTTCTAGCAACCATCGGTATAAATGGACCTACATGCATGTTCTAAGTCTTCTCTGCCTCTAGTATTTTTTTTTCTTTTTTTTTTTCTATTATTTTCTTTTGTCAAGTAGACTTACTGTTTCATATTATTAATAATACATTTAACACTTGGTTAAACCATTTTGAAATATTTTTATTTTAGTTGTCATGAATCCATTGACTTAAAACCAAAAAAAAAAAAAAAAGAAAAAACAATTTTATTGAATAAGTAGAGCCAATTACAGTGATGTAAGTTAAGAAATTAGAATAGGCTACTTGGGTCCCCTCCATATTATATAAAACCCAGCTATATATGAAGGTTGAGCGTGTCGGTGATGTGGAAATGTTTCAAAGTCTAAATTGACATGTTGGTGTGATACCTCTTGAAGAAAATTTATTCATAATTCTAATAATAGCCTTCTAAAATTCTCAATTATTCGATTGGTTCATATGTTCAACGGTCTTGATCACTCTGATCATTGAAATTATTATTACTATTATTTTATTATTATTATTATTATTATTATTATTATATGGATACTATGTTATATAGAAAACACTAAATTTTTAATGCGTAATTTTAAGAATGTTCGAAAAATACATATTTATAATTTTAATACAATTTTTAAGAGTTTTTTAAAAGAGTTCTTTATCCTTCTTTTATAAATGACAATTGTGTTTAATAAAATCAACCTTAAGCTATAAGTGTGATAAGTCGGTTACTTATTAGATATTTATTTATATTATAGCTCTTTCAATGTCAAAGTTGAGATTCCACTTTTAACCTAACATATATTGATGCCTTTTTCTAAACTTTAGCTCAGCTTGGTCAATTTTAAGCTTGTATTTTTCCCTTTTTTTTTGGTGAAATCATTACTTCTCAAGCGAAACATGACTCTTCACAAGAAATTGGTGTAGCTGAGTTTTTGACTATTTTAGAAGCTCTTGTTGTTACTTAAAGAATTAAAATTCAAATAATAATAATAATAATAATAATAATAATAATATTATTATTATTATTATTATTATTATTATTATTATTATTAAAATTCTGTTAAGTGACGCTCATTGAGCACCAATAATATCAAATGCTTATTAAAAGCCAGCTGGGCGTCTGATATTGTTAATAGCACTGAACTCTTGGTGCTGTTATAAAAATTTTTTAAGGCTTGTAATTTTTAATTAAATTAAACTATATATATTTTTCATTTATAAAATATAAATAAAAATTATTTTAAGTTAAAATAAAATTAAAATTATTTTAAAATAATTAAATTTTAATTTTAAATAATATATAAATATAATTAAATCTTTATTTTTAAAATAAATAATTATATTTAATTATTAAAATAAATAACTATATTTTTATAAATAAAATATTAAAATTAATATATTTAATAAGTTAATATGATTATAAAACATTGTTTAGTATAGTCTAATAAATTTAAATTATTATAAAATTAATTTAATAAATAAAAATGAAATAAATTGATAATAAAAATAGTATACTTAAGTGGTGTTTTAACCGTTAGAGTCACCTTAGTATTCATATACCACGGAAAAGAGCAGCCAGAGCCTTAAAACAATTGGCGGAGAACGAATAACACGTGGCAGTGTTTGAAAACAGAACACGTGCCGAAGCGGAAGATACCTTGGCTGTTGGTGGGAAGTAGCTATCCTCGACCCCTCGTCGGTCGTCGTCGGTCTCGTTATACAAATAAAATAAAATAAAAAGAAAAGCCAAAAATGTGAACGGTAGCCACGTAATCACGAAGACCTTAACCGTGTTTTAAATTGAGGAAAAATCAACGGTCCAGCTGGGATCATATACTGGATGGACGGCTGAAATCCGGAAGTGATGTGACGCAAACGGCCGAATCGTCGGAGAGGGGGACAAACCTCACATGGGAGAACGTGCCTTTCCTAATTTTTTCTTCCTTTTATTTTCTTTTGGCGATGCCATGCGCCCCTCCACTAATTAACACTATGCATCGGCCCATTTCTCCATCAGACACGTGTCTCTCTTCTCCTGTGTCATTCTCACACGACTCCTTTTACTTTTCAATCCGGCGTGCTTTACGCTTCCCGTAAATTCCAATTTAGATTTGCATGATCCATTTTTTAATAGCAATAATCATGTCCCTTGTATTATTATTAAGAATATTATTATTATTATTATTATTATTCTAAAGTTTGTGGTATGATAATATTAAATTAAGTAGTACTCATACACTGAGGAAGATTATGTTGGTAAAAATATTTTATTTTTTTATGATGAAAAAAGTTTAAAGTTTTTTCTGACCCATATATTTTATTTTCTGACTAGATATCTACATATTCAATGAATTGTAATTATGCAAAGAAAGGCTTAAAACCGGATAATGCTTGTTTCTTGCTAGAGGAAGGGCCAGCTTGGCTGACAAATGTACTTCAATTGGGTGTTGTTGTTTGTTAATACGATTTGGATTTTTTTTTTTTTTTAAACGAATCATTCATTACACTCATTTAAGTCAATAAATTATTGATATTGAATAGTAGGCATAAATAATTATTTCTGCTACTTCAGATTTATTTAATTTAAACTTGTAAAAGATTTTTCCACAACAATGATAAGGTATTAAGGTATATGCGGGCGCTTCCTCATCACACCGACAAATATAATTTTTAATATTTATCAATCCTAAAATAAAAAATTAAAATAAATAAAATAAAATATGTTGGAGTATATATATATATATATATATATATATATATATATATATATAAGTAACAACGGTGTGCTATTCTTTGTCAAAAATGTCTGAATTACACAGTATTTATCAAGTTTTAAGTAAAATTATATTAAACTTAAATATAGGTTTTTGTTCGTGCCGCCGCAGTGTGTCGAGTGTGAAAGTGTGAATTCTTTCTGTGTGTGTCTTTCTGTTTCTATTGAAAAAAACATCTGAAAAAATGAGTAGTCTCACATTGGGCCCTGTGAGTGTTGAAATGCGAGTATATCAGTGTTAAGTCTCAGCCCAAAAGTTATAATTCTTAGGGTCTCTTTTGGTGTTCGGGTGTTGGTCCCTGTTTGTGCCGCCGCAGTGTGTCGAGTGTGAATTCTTTCTGTATGTGTCTTTCTGTTTTCATTGAAAAAACTTAAATAGAGGAAATGAGGACAAATTTGAAAATAAATGTATTAAATCTATAATTTTTTAAAAATTTGTCATATTTTCTAAAGTGACTTGTGTTCA
>JAJIYU010008811.1:0-17666 GCA_030144865.1 Tinospora cordifolia | reverse complement strand
TTTATTTGTTTAATTTTCACTAGAACTCTAATTTATTTTATTTTTCATGTGTTATTCCACAATTTGCACTCAAAAGAATTTAGTTATTTGACAAAATTCTGGGGTATTACAATAGTGGGCTCGGGAGCCTTAGTTATCGAGCAATTTGCGAAATTGTTTGGGTGCGGCTTTGTTCTGAGTGAAAACCTAAGTGGAAGGGGTAGAGTGGTATGGGACACTTGAACCTGAAAGCTTAGGTGGAAGCTTGGAACCTTGTTGTGCTAGCTTGATTGTATGATTGAATGATATGCATGCTTTTATGTTTATTTGCTTTGAGACCAAATCCTATACCCATGCATGAAAAGAACCTAGAAGAAAAACTTTAGGCCACTGAATAGATCGAGAACCTAGAAATTGAATCTAGAGTCATAGTAGTACGAATGTTTGCTGAAATAAACATTGACGTTGAAAAGATGAGCCGAAAAGAGTTCAAAGAGGTCTTCCATGAAAAGTTCTTTCCAGAGATGACACTGTGGAAGCTACAAGAGGACTTCGTCAGGTTGAATAAGAAGGACTTCACTATAGCTGAGTACGAGAAAAGGTTTAGTAAATTGGATAAGTTCTCTCAAGAGCTGATCTAAGAAAAAAGAATAAAAGCTAATTGGTTTGCTCAGGATCTCAAGATGGAAGTTTAAAAAGTGATTATGACTCTAAGCTTAAAGACATATAGTGATCCTAGGGCATGAACTCAACTTAGAACAAAAGTTGAGAGGAAAAGAGCAAGAGGCCTAGTAATGAAATAGAGAACCCAAAGGCTTAGAAAAAGACTAAGAGTGGTGAAAAGGCACCACAGACCTAGAAATAGGGGCAGAACAAGGACGAGTCAAGGGAAGAAGAAAGAACCTGGAATTGTGTTATGTATGCAAGCAGAAGGGTTATTTGGCAAAAAATTGCCCAACTGCACCAGCTCAGGCTTCCCAGCAGCAACAACAGAATACTCAGGGAAGAACTCAGAATGGGCGACCTCAAGCCAGACAAAATCAGAATGCTAATCAAGGACAAAACCAAGGCCGTGGTCAGAACTAGGCTAGAATGTTCATGGTTGAGACCTAGGAAGACCAGACCCATACAGTAGAAGGTACGTTCCTATTGTTTAATGTTGCTGTGAGACTGTTGTTTGACTCGAGTGCCTCAAAATCTTTTATCTCTGAAAAACTAACTGATAGGTTACAACTTGTGACAAAAATAATGCCTGTGACTTTGAATGTGTCCACACCAATAGGGACCATTGTGATTTCAAAAAAGATGTATAGTTGTGACCTTAGATATGGGGATAAACTTTTAACAGTCGACCTATATACCCAACCTTTCTATGGCTATGATGTAATCTTGGGGATGGATTGGTTAGACCAGTACTAGACCCAGATAGATTGTCCTAAGAGATGGTTAACCATAACATTACCTTCTAGGGAGATCTTTAAAATCAATGGGGATATGCGGAGGCTACCATGGAGTCCAACCCTAGCATTATTAAATTGTTTGAAATAGACGGATGAGTTTGAGGAACTCTCTTAAGAAGAACCTACTGACTTGAAGAATATTCACGACCTAGCTGTAGTTAGTGAATACGAGGATGTGTTCCCAAATGACTTACCTGGACTACCACCAGCAAGAGAGTTAAAGTTCAAGATTGAACTTCACCCTATAACCAACCCTATAGCCATACCTCCTTATAGAATGGCACCAGTAGAACTAATTGAGCGAAAAACTCAACTGGACAAGCTCAGGGAGAAAGGTTTCATCAGGCCTAGTGAATCACCTTGGGGAGCCCCAGTACTATTCGTGAAAAAGAATGATGGTTCCTTGCGACTGTGTGCCAACTACCAGAAGTTGAATCAAGCTACAGTAAATAATAAATATCATTTACCAAGGATTGATGACCTATTTGATCAATTACAAGAAGCCATTCATTTCTCAAAAATTGATCTTAGGTCAAGATACTATCAACTGAGAATTCGAGAGTCTGACATTCACAAGACAGCCTTTAGAACAAGATATGGACACTTCGAGTTCACCGTGATGCCCTTTGGTTTGACCAATGCTCTGGCTGCCTTCATGTGTTTGATGAACGAAGTGTTTAGACAATACCTTGACCAGTTTGTAGTCGTATTCGTGGATGATATCCTAATCTACTCTAAGTCAGAAGCTGAGCACCTAGAACACTTGAAGATCGTACTCTAAACTCTCAAAAGAAACCAGTTATATGCTAAATTCAGTAAGTGAAAGTTTTGGATGGAAATTGTCAAGTTCCTAGGCCACGTTGAATTAGAAAAGGCATCTCTGTAGATCCGGAGAAAGTGGAAGCTGTTATGAACTAGAAGCAACCCAAGATAGTAACAAAAATCAGAAGTTTCTTGGGCTTGGCAGGCTACTATAGAAGGTTCATTAAGGATTTTTCCAAGTTGGCAGAACCTATGACTAAGTTGACTAGAAAAGGAGTTAAGTTCCTTTGGGATGAGAAATGTGAACGGTCATTCCAAGAACTGAAGACAAGATTGACTACGGCTCCTATTCTAGTTACCCCAACTCCTGGTGTTACTTACACACTGTATACTGATGCCTCACTGAGTAGATTGGGCGTAGTCTTAATGCAAGAAAAGTAAGTTCGCTTTTGCCTCAAGACAACTGAAGGTCCATGAGAGAAATTACCCTACTCACGACCTAGAGCTAGTGGCCATTGTGTTTGCCCTGAAAATTTGGAGACACTTCCTTTATGGTGAGAATTTTGAGTTGTTTTCAAATCACAATAGCTTGAAGTGCATCTACACCCAGAAGGAGTTGAACCTCAGGCAACGGAGATGGATGGAGTTCTTGAAAGACTATGATTTTAAACTACACTACCATCCGGGGAAGGCCAATGTAGTGGTTGATGCCTTAAGTAGGAAGTTCAACAAATAGGATGAAGAAAAAGGCCAGATGTACCAGTTGATTGAAGATTTTAGGTTGGGTGTAAACCTTAACGAAAAAGAAGCCTATCTTTACAATATGTCTTGCTAACCGGACCAATTACATCAGATTAGGGATGAACAGAAGCAAGACAAGTGGCTTGCTCAACTAATTGAAGGAGTCACACAAGGAAAGCATACAGACTTTAGGATGGATGCTAAAAACATCACAAGGCTCGGGGAAAAGATATGTGTATCTTAGCAGGGATAGAGCAAGCAAATCATACTTGATGAAGCTCATCAGACTAAGTATACAATGCACCCTAGTGGGAATAAGATGTACCAGAACCTCAGGAAAACCTACTGGTGGAGAAGAATGAAAAGGGACATAGCCAAATATGTCTCTAAGTGCTTAACATGCCAACAAGTGAAAGCAGAACACTAGAAACCCTTTGGAATGTTACAACCACTCCCAATCCCTGAATGGAAGTGGGATAACATTGCCATGGACTTCGTCCGTGGTTTACTCAAGAACCAAAAAGGAGAAGACATTGTTTGGGTGATAGTGGATCGTCTCACCAAAGTGGCTTACTTCCTTCCAATCAGATCCACAGACCAAGTTAGCAAGCTGGGAGAAATCTATGTGAAAGAAATCGTCAGACTTCATGGTGTACCCAAGACTATCGTGTCTGACAGAGACTCTCGCTTCACTTCCCATTTCTGGTAGAGTCTACAGAAGGAAATGGGTACTAAGCTCAACATGAGTACAGCCTTTTACCCTCAGATGGATGGTCAGTCTAAAAGAGTTATCCAGATTTTGGAAGATATGTTGAGGTTTTGTGTTTTAGACTTCAAGGGGAATTGGAGTAAGTACTTACACTTGGCGGAGTTTGCCTATAACAACAGTTATCAGGCAAGCATAAAAAAGGCTCCATTCAAAGCTTTTTATGGAAGACCCTGCAAATCACCTATTTGTTGGGCTGAACTTGAAGATCAAGTATTAACTGGGCCAGACATGGTGGAAGAAATGAGCAACCAAGTCAAGTTAATACAAAAGAGACTGACTATTGCGCAGAGCCGTCAAAAGAGCCACGCAGACAAAAGGAGAAGACCATTAGAGTTCCAAGTTGGGGACAAAGTATTTCTAAGGATCATTCCTCAGAAGGGTATCAAAAGGTTTAGATTCAAAGGGAAGTTATTTCCACAGTTTGTTGGACCCTTTGAAATACTTAGAAGAATCGAGGATTGTGCTTATGAGTTGGACCTACCAAACCGAATGACTTTAGCACATAATGTATTCCATGTATCCATGTTGAGGAAATACAAACCTAACCCCTCTTTCATCATTCGGGGTAGAAGAAACCACGTGGGAACTCGATAGCGAGATGAAGAACAAGTACCTACATCTGTTCACAAGGAATACCTAAATATGTATAAATTTCGAGGACGAAATTTTTCTAAGGAGGTTAGGTTGTAACATCTCGAAAAGTTCATATGAAATTTTAATTTTCACTTAGAAAATCATACGGAATTAACGAATGAGAATATTGGCCAGTCATAATTTACCCAAATGAGGAATGAAAATCTATTTAGTGGATTTTTTGAAGAAAATATATGAATACAATGCATAACATGGGATATCATAGCAAAAAATACAAGGATATATGCAATTTTTGATGAAAACAGGATTAGAAAGTCAATTGGGATCGAGATTTGGCAAAAAAATCTGAAAAAAGCAAGAAATTCGGCTGAAAAATCAAAAATAAACTTAAAATACTACGAAACGTAGATCTACAATCTGATCTCACGATCCCACGGCCACGATCAGAACCGCACACACTCATGAGCGTACCGAATCATTAAGATCAACGGCCAGAGATCCGCATATGAAACTCGAGGATGATCGTGCGACCAGAATCGAGTTCGTTGATCATGAACTAAGATCTGCACACAATGATCGAGGATCATCCGACGATCGAGATCAAAGGCGCGTTGGTTAATCGCGAATCGTGCTGCGCTGGAGGATAATCCAATGGTCCAGATTGAAGTCATTTTTTATAGATCGCGAACTGTTGATGCGCTCGAGGAAAATCCAACGGTCCATATTGAAGACTTCGATTTCTGTTCATTGATCCGAGATCAATCCAACGGCCTAGATCAGATTCGGATTTAAAATATGAAAAAATTATCGAAAAATCATGAAAAATAATTTTTTTTAAAAAAAATAGGTTTCTAAATCCAAAAATTATTTCTAAAATCCAAAAAAGTTCCAAAAATTATCATTTTGCTCCAAAAATTAGAAAGTACGAAATTAAGGAGAATTAGAGTGTTTTATTCAAAGAAAAACTCAAAACTTTCTAATTTTCTCCCTTTGAAAACCTAAACCCCCCTAGGCTCTCAATTTCATTCATTCCAAAACTAAGAGTTGAATTTTCCTCTTGTTTTCTCTAAGCCTTCTTCTTGGCACCGCTTCCCATCTTCCCTACTTGTGTGCATGAGAAGTTCTTCTCTGAAATTGGGGAATTACGTTGGACAATCTTCATTGGCACTAGCACGTGGGGTGAATTGCTGCCGAAATTTTGAAAGAAAGCGTCACAAGGTAGAAGTGATTTCTAGAACACCTTTCTATTCTTATTTGAATTCATGGCATGCTCATTGTTTGTGTGTTTTTTACTGAATTCAAAGATTTTCAACTTCAGTTCTAGAATTTTAAATGTTTATTTCAGTATTTCAGTTTGATTCATGTTGGAACAATCATATCATCCATGCCATGTTAGTATCATGCTTAGGTTTTTAAATTAAAGTATGATGCATGTTTTATGAGTGTATCATGAATTATACTATGTATATTCTGAATTTTAGTTTGATTTCATATTCTGAAGTCTGTTTAATGATCATGCTATGAGAATAAATCTAAGACGATGGAGATAATAACCACGTACCATCATAGTGGTCAAGGTGACACTATGGATGTTCTTTTCATATGAATTAGGTCATATGGTTTTCAGACCTAAGTACTTCAGGGTCGTGTACCACTGGTGGGTCACCATGTGTAACGGGTTGATGCCGACACGTGCCACTAACGGGTTGATGCCGAGTAGGCCCTATTTACTTAGTTAAGAACATCAAGGGATTAAACACCCTTTTGGTCTAAGATTTGATTTAAACAAAATGTTATTTGAAACACCTAATGATTGCAAGTGTTTGAATTATGATTGTGCTATGAGTTTGAATACAAAAGATGGTTGTTCGAAAACGATCCACTAGGCAATGTGCTCACTCCTTCCTTTCTTATTTTTCAGGAACATGAAATCTATGGAGCAGTTGAATATAGATAGTTCTTAGAAAGTTTCTATAGTAATATATTTTTAGAATTTTTAGGATATGTTGCCCATAGTTTTTATGTTTTTCTACTAAAAAGTATTTTGAAGTTTTCCGCTGTAATTATTAGTTCTTTTTGAAGAGTCTAGTACTTTCAATTTCTATTATGAATAAAATAGTTTGAATTTTTTTATCTCTTTTAATTTGCCTTGATGTTATTAAAAATTTTGTATTCTTGAATTTTATACAAAGACACGAGATATTGAAAAGAAAAGAACAAATGTGTGTCACTTGTAATGTAGCACCGGCCCGACTGGCCGTTTTGTTAAGTCCACTGTTAAGAGAATGGTGGCCATGTAGTCTCTTTCAAGATACGAGAGTTGGAGTGTTACAAAATTAATAATGTTTTAGCAAAAAATAAACAAATAATGAGGTTTGCAAAAATAAATAAAAAAATAAAGAAATAAAATGATTTAAAAATCTTATTTTATTTAAAAGATGTGTAGCAAATGGGTTTTTGATTTGAGTATGTGGGTGCATGGTTGTTGCTTGACCATGAAAAAAGAGAGGATAGAAAAAAGTAAAAATATAATAAGATAAAAAATCTAAAAATCTGGGTTTAGATTTTGGAATCAAAATCAAACAAAAAAAATGTCTGCTCTGTTTTGGCCAATAAAAAAAAGAAATTTGGAAAATTTTGAAAATTTGGAAGTTTCACAAGCAAAGAAGAACGATCCAAGAAGAAAGAAATGGGTGCATTTAGTGATGATCAAAAGAGGAAAGAGAATCTTATTTTTGATTGTTGATTGGAGCTTCGTTGATATGAAGCTTTAATGTTGAGTTGAAATGAAGAAACAATAAGGAATGAAGAGGACGAATCAAGAACGAAATGAAGATGAAGAGCAAAAGAGGGTGTGTGCGTTGAAGAAGATGAAAACCAGCCATCGTTCATGGTGGTACAATCTGGTTTGGATTTTTTTATGTGTGCGTTTTTAGATTTAGGGGAAAAAAAGGAATTGGGGCTTTTGATTTGGGTTGCAATTTGGGCATGCTCTATTTGTGGACAAACAACACGAATGAAGAAAAATGAAATTTAGGGCTTTGAAGCTTTGTGATTTCGGTGTGATGATCAAACAAAAATGGGGTCATGATTTGGGTAAAGGAAGAAGAAGTCGTGAGTGCTGCCCTATTGCTGTTCGTGTTGGAGATGAACGTGAAGCTGAAAAATGAAGAACGAACTAGAGCTGTTGGTTTTGGACGAAGGAAAAGTTTAGATCTGAAAATTTTTTTGGTTTTGGAATGATTTCGAAGTTTTGTGGTTAGATGGTGATGACCAAAATTAAGAACGAAATGGAAAAAAAAAAAAAAAAAAAAAAAACTGATCTTGCTGGCTGTCATGTGCGTTGGACCGTGAAAGAAGAAGAAATCCCACTTGTGGTATGTGGCTAGTGGTGATGAGGTGTGTATATTGCTTGTTGTCCATTTTCTGCACAAAGAAGAGGAAAATGAAGACGAACAGAAGCTTGCTGCAACTGTGCCCAAGTGTGCGTGATTTAGGGTCGGATGAAGGAAATTTTCAGACTTGAATTTTCTGTTGGACGAACAAGAAAAATGTGATAGCCATGGTTGTTGTTGTATTGTTACTTATTCTGTTCGTGCACGAAGAACAAATTTGAAGCTGCTGCGTTGGACGTTGTTACATGAAGAGGAATGAAGTAGAAAATCGCTACCATGTACGCGCAAAGAAGAAATTTGCAGCTGATGTGTTCTTGCGCGAAAGAAAATTTGCATCAAAAAGGGTTCGCTATTGGTGTCATTCCCGCAAAAAAGATGAAGAGAGGTATAATACTTTTAATTTTTAATTTTTAAATTTTAGATAATTTTAAGTTTATTTTCTTTGATTTATATGCAGAGAATAGAATTTAGAAAATTTGAACCTTTAGTAGTTAAAACTATGAAATTTAAAGCCTTATTCAATATTTTAGTAGAAATATTAATTTTGATGCTTGTGAATTTTTTATTAGATATTGGAATATGAATATCTAAGTTATAGGGTTCAAAATTTTCAAGACAAAAAAAAAAGTTTTTACTTGGAAGCTTGAAGCAAATAGTAAATATTAAAAAATTTCTTATTTAAATATAAATTAATGAAATCATTTAAGAAAAAAATCTTAAGACAAAGTTATTTTAATTTGAAATTTAGAATTTAAGAAATCTATAATTTAGATTTATTATCTTGAAGATGAATAATTTTTCATGAAATTAATAATTTATTTTAAAAGAGTAGTTTAGAGATTTTTATGTAATAAATTAGCAATTTGGGGCCTAGTTCAAATTTTAAACATAAAAATTTTAATCTAAATGGAATAAGATTTATTGAACATGAGTAAATTATTTTTAGAACCCAAATTTCAGTTTTAGTGTTTTCAAATTATTCGTTTTGATCTAAATAAATTTATTTAGAAGTGAATAAATCGTAGAAGCTTGGAAATTAATTATTAAAGTTTTTAATTTCAAATTAAGAAATTTGGAAGACTTAGAAATTGTCATATTTTGAGTATATAAACTTCTAAAATTTTGGAATAACCCTGAATTAGTTGAAATTAATATTTAAACTTCATAATTATTTTAGAAATTATTTAAACTTAAGAATATTTTGGATGAAATTAAATATGAGTAAGGAACTTAAAAAATTTTCATTGATTGCTGAATTTCAGATTTTTTACATTTTAGAGTAACAAACATCTCAAAGGAAAGCAAAGTGGCCTTGAAGATTTGTAGAATCAGGTGGGTGTGATTTACTTGCTCATACATATTGTGTAGATTTAAAATTTGAAATATTTGTTTGAATAGTTCTAGATTATTAAAATTTTATTATGAAATTGATTGAAATTCTTTGGTGTGCTTGAATGATATTTGATGAATGATTATTTAATTATTGCATGCATGAATAGGAAAACATGCACTTAGATTTCATAATTTACTCATGTAAACTGTCATTTCAATGTCTTGCATTATTTGATAATTTTCTATTGTGTTTTGCGATGCGTTAATATGATTGATTTGTTTTGTGAAACTAAAAATAAGATGATGAATTATTAAGAATCCACGTACCTATGCGATCAACGAGCCTGAAGCAGATTGAGGTGGTATCTCTTATATGCCACTGCTTGAGATCAACGAGCTACAAGGCAGATCATAGGTATTCTCAACCCTAAGTTGTCGTGCACAGCTAGAAGTCCTTGAGAGATGGTACTACGTGGTAAGTACACTCCCTTGTATTGTGATTCTGATAAGTAACCGGCCTTGTGCGTTACTTGAGATTTGTTTTTGATTCAGATCACATAAAATACCAAGAGTCATCTCAACACTCTTCCGGTCTTAGATTATAACCAAAACAATTGAATGTTTGAAGTGCCTAATGTGTGAAAATGATTGTAATGTTTTGAATTTTGATCTGTATAATGCGTGTGATGTGTAGGAATGATCCACTGGGCTGTCGAGCTTACTTTCATTTTATTTTTCAAGTACACATGGACGTAGAGTATTATAACCTACTTCCAAAGACCATCATTTTTTATTGGAAACCTCATGGGGTAGGTTATCCTGAGTAGGAGGATTTAGAGGTTATATTCGCTTATTTTATTTTGTATCGTATTTGGATGTATATTTTTTGAGTTTAATGTCACTATTTTACATGTATTTATTTAGTTATAGATTTCAGTCAATCATGTCGTTAAAAGACAAGATATGTTTAGCATTTATTGTTTTAATAGAAGTTTTCGAAGAAATTCTGCTACGTGATTTGTGATTTTATAATTTGTAATTTCTTATTTAAGTTTGTTTTATCTAATTATAGAAATCTGGTAAACATAGCGAGAAAATATTTTGATCTTTTGTTCTATGCAAAAATGTGTTTTCACGTACATCCTTGAGAACTATTCATTAGAAATTTGAATTTGAAGAAAAAGATTTTGACAAAAAAATTTTTAAGTAGCATTCCAATTCTCAACGGGCGACGACCCATATGTGAGACATCTCCGTCAAGGGGGCGCATCTCTGCGCTAGACTCATAACACATGACGGGAGGTCTGATTAGTAATTGAGGTGTTACAATATAGTATCAAAGCCCAGTATTATGATACGTTGGGAACCTAGACTTGATTTTCACCGGATTTGATTTTCATTAAAATGAAAATTTTCACTAAATTTTTATTTTAATTGAAAATGGATTTCATTTGATTTGATTTTCATTAGAAAATAAATTTTTCTAAGTTTGATTTTGAAAAGTAGTACATTGGGTAGAATTTTAAAAGAAAGTAAGTGATGCCATCTTACTTGGGTTGGGTGATGATTTGAGTACCAAAAGTTGTCCCTAATAGTTGACTTCTTTTGGGGATAAAGGTCCCGTAAGATTTGATGTTCTTTTGCAGGAGAATGTCCCTGATGGTTGAGCTTTGTTTTGATGAAATATCCTAGAGGGTTGATTGCTACTCAGGAAAGGTCTAAGACTTGGGTCCGATGACATCACAAGGAATAATTATATAAAAATGGATAGAGATTAAATATTAGGTGGCTAGTGATCTAAACAAGATTAAGGTGATGCCAGAGTACCTGAGTCACTGGTTCCAGGCGTGACATGAATACTAAGAGGTGTCCTTGATAGTTGATTTCTTATCGGGGAAGGAATCCCTGAAGGTTGATGGCCCTTCTTAGAAGGTGTGTTGTCCCTAAAGGTATGATCCCAACTTTGAGAAGATGTCCTTGAAGGTTGATCCCCACTCGGGAAAAAGTTTGATTTGGGGACTATGGCATCATATAGAGATGCACTACAGTTGAATACCATAACCATAGATCTAGGTAGAAATCGGGTGTTGTCTCGAAAGCACATTGGATTAGAAATAAATTAAAAGCTTTTAGGGCATAGGCTAGAGATTGATAACGTGTTTAAACGTACACTTGTTTGGTCAAGACTCGAGTATGGGAGGATCCTATATATTTGATCTCTATGTAGGATGGGGTGTATAAGGATTTGGAGGTACAGAAGAATCCTGGATTCAGAGAATGACGGACCATGTTTGGTGAGTGATCGATTTCTTTGGTTGAAGTTGTATGCACTATATTATACTGGGATGGGGTAGTACAGTATGGTGGGTCTTGCGTTAGCCTTAGAACACGTCCATTGGTGCATTGTTGCGCTATTTTGAACTAAATGATCCAATTAAAAATGGCAAGACATCTGTAGTCATGGATATCGAGACACTTGCACCATTGTATGGGTGTAATGTAATTCTGAGTGGAAGTCTGTGTGGAAGGGCGAGTGTGGGATTGGGCACACAGACCTAAAAGCACAGATGGAAGCTTGGGATTGCATTATGCGAGCGTACATTGTTTGCTTGTTTGAGTGATTGTTTGTAATATATGTAATATAATTAATTTGAGTATATCCCGGAACTCATGTACCCAGAAATAAACGAAATGCTGCCGACTTATAAGGATAAACCCCTAGATCACTAAGAGAAAGCAAAAACTTAGAAATATGAATCTCGAATCACATTAGCATGATAAACGTCAAGTATAGGTGGGTAGGAAGCCATGATACCTCCTCAGATAGAATATCACAGCTCTTGTAGTAAATCACGCCAGAGTTGTGTCGTAGTTCTTTTCAGTGTTAATTCGAAAAGAAGGCTACGTTCACAATCTTTTCACTAAAAGTAGGGCACGCATTATCCCAAAATCACCAAGCTGCATTAGTTCGAAACCCATAGCGCAACAAATTGACATCTTTTATGAGTGCAAGATGATGTGTCTAATGTAGGCAGATAAATCCACTGGCTGTTTCCATGACTCTGATGGATAGGATCTGGTTGAGGATCCTCTACGTAGGATTAGAATAGCGCAACGTAAGCAAAATGGGCCAGTGAAAAATGTAGATTGACTAACAAGGGTAGTTCACTTCTTACCAATTCAATCTACAGACTTAGTGGATCAACTAAGAGAGTGCACAAACCGTAAAGTATCAATGTGACTCAAATTTTGAGGACGAAATTTTATTTAAGGGGGTAGGTTGTAACACCCTGGAATTTTTCAAACGCTTTACGTTGCAAGTGAATATAAAATAAAATATTATTTTGTATAAAATGAGAATAAAAAATGAAATGGTCAATCAAGAAAAAAATTTAATAAATTTATAATATCAAAAAATATAAATAAACAAAAAAATATAGATTTTAGAATTAATAATGTTTTAGAAAAAAAAAGAAGCAAATCACAAGGTTCACAAAAAAAAATTAAAAATAAAAAATAAAACGATTTAAAAATCTTAGTTTATTTAAAAGATGTGTAGAAGATGGGTTTCTAATTTGAGTATGTGGGTGCGTGGTTGCTGCTTGACTATGAAAAAGAAGAGACCAAAAAAAATAATAATAAATAAAAATATAAAAAGACAAAAAATCTAAAAAACTGGGTTTAGATTTTGAAATAAAAAAAAATGTGTGCTCTATTTTGGCTAAAAAGCAAAGAAAGTTGGAAAAATTCGAAAATTTGGAAGTTTCAAGAGCAAAGAAGAATGATAGAGAAGAAAGAAATAGGTGCATTTAGTGATGATCAAAAGTGGAAAAAAAATCTGGTTTTTGATCGTTGATTTGAGTTTCGTTGATATGAAGCTTAAGTGTTGAGCTGAAATGAAGAAACAAGAAGGAACGAAGAGGAAGAATCAAGAACGAAATGAAGATGAAGAGTAAAAGAAGGTGTGTGCGTTGAAGAAGATGAAAACTAGCCACTATGCGTGGTGGTGCAATCTAGTTTGGATTTTTTTATGCGTGCATTTTCAGATTTAGGGCAAGAAAAAAGGGAATTGGGGTTTTGATTAGGATTGCAATTTGGGCATGCTCTATTTGTGGAGAAACATCACGAATGAAGAAAAACAAAATTTAGGGCTTTGAAGTTTTGTGATTTTGGTGTGATGATCAAGCAAAAATGGGGTCATGATTTGGGTGAAAGAAGAAGAAGTCGTGCGTGTTGCCCTGTTGTTGTTCGTGATGAAGATGAACGTGAAGCTGAAAATGAAGAACGAACTAAAGCTGCTGGTTTTGGATGAAGGAAAAGTTTAGATCTGAAAAATTTTCTGGTTTGGAAACGATTTGAGAGTTTTGTGGTTAGATGGT
This sequence comes from Tinospora cordifolia, assembly GCA_030144865.1. NCBI lineage: Eukaryota > Viridiplantae > Streptophyta > Magnoliopsida > Ranunculales > Menispermaceae > Tinospora > Tinospora cordifolia. Next base: position 4,255 of record JAJIYU010008811.1, on the reverse strand, counting down.
GACGACCGAAATGAAGAACAAAATGGAACAAAAACTGATCTTGCTGGCCGCGCGATGTGCTGTTGGACTGTGAAAGAAGAAGAAATCCTACTTGGGGTGTGTGGTTGGTCGTGATGTGAGCAGAAATTGGAGGAGCGAAAATGGAAAACCAGCAAAGTGGGTTTTTCTTGCTGTTGCTATCCGTGATTAGTTCGTTTGATGAAGATGATGAGCAGAACACAAAGGAAGGAGAACAGAGCAACACAGTTGTGCGTTGATGTTGTTCGTGATGAAGGTGTGTAAGTTGCTTGTTGTCCGTTTACTACACAAAAAAGAGGGAAATGAAGATGAACAAAAGCTTGCTGCAACTGGTGCGTGTGTGTGCATGTTTCAGACTTGGAATATTCCATTGAACGAACAAGAAAAATGTAAGTCATGATTGCTATTGTTACTTCTTTGTTTGTGCGCGAAGAAGAAATTTGAAGTTCCAACCCTCGAGACTTTCAATTGGATTCATCTACAAGGCGGGCTAGGTTGGTGGTACATTACAAGTACACGCCATTCTTGCCCCTTTATCCCAATTCTTATTGAACATTGTGAGCACACCTCCTGATTTATTTAATTCAATAAGATAAGACAAAGAAATAAAGAACCTTTTCTTTATTCATTATTTGAATTAAATGAAACAAGTATATAACTTGCGTTTAAATTATTAAAAGAAAGGGAGTACATAAATCTAAAATAGAAACTATTTCAGAGGAAGTCTAACTTATTCAAAACTTGGGTAATCCCTTACATTAAAAAGTTAGAAACTTTTTGAAAATAAGCAATTTAAATCTTTAGCAAGCTTCATCATGTAATTCAATCTCTTGAAAGATAAAAGAGGAAGGATGAGCACATAACCCAGTGGATCATTAAAAAATAACCAAGTTACTAATTGAAACTAATAACACATTGAAATTCAAACACTTGCATACATTAGGTGTTTCAAACAGTTTCTTATTTTCAATTGTATGTTAGACTGAAAGGGAGTCCAATCCCTTGATGGTCTTATCAAAATACCTCTCCTTGAGAGAAAAGACAATTCTTTATGACTCATTCCATTAGATTTAGGGTCCCTTGCATGTATTCAAAGTATTTTGTGCTACACCCATATACACACAGTATATGCAACTCATATACACATAGTATATGTAAAGAACACCCATAGTGTCCCTTTGGATCAGTATGACAATACGTGGTTCTTAATATCAAAGTCTTTTATTTAAATTCTCATAATTATGAATCATAAAAGAATAAAAATTCAGCACGCTATCATCGTGAAAGCATAAAAACATCACTTGTGTGCATCATATCTCAAAATCAACCTAAGCATAGGAAACTAAGCATAGAATGGTTTTATAAATTTGTAAACATGGCATATGTATCAAACTGAAAGTTAAATCATGTGAATGGATTGAAATTGAAATATGTATGATAAACAGATTTTAAAAAATGCATGAACATGATATTAATTCAAACTTGTAGAGAGGGGGTTTTTTGAAATCAATTCCACCTTGATTTGCAATTTCTTGAAAATCTGGCAGAGTTTCTATAGTCCAAACACTTGAAGAACACTAAGCTACTCAAGAACAATAACTTCTCACTTAAGAACACTCAAGAACAAATGGGAAGTGAGAAAAGGGGCCAATAAGAAGGCCTAGAAAGAACAAGAGGGGCTTGTCACTCTTGCTATGGGATGAAGAAAAAATGAGCACAGGGGGGCTATTAATACAGATATTTTTATGCACATAGGGGGATAGTTTGGGAATCTTTGACTCTCTAATTCTCTTGTGCACATTTTTGGCATGTGGGGTTGAGTGTCCACACGGTTTGGCAAGTGGGCAAGTGTGGTTTCCTTTTCCTAGTGTAAACACATGATGTGAGCAAGTTTGAGTTTCCTTTTTGTGTGTGAACACAAATTCACTTGCTGATTTGGTTTGGGCATCAACATTGGTGTGATTTTGTGAGCAAGGCAACTTTCCAATATGTTTTAGTAATTGATTCCTTTTCTTGTGCACACCAAATCAACGAAATTTGGCAACCTTCTATTTTGAATTGAAGCTCTTGTTGGCATTATTAGTGAGGAATCATTTCAATATCTCACAAAATTAGCAACCTTCTTCCTTGTTTCGTTCCTTGAGCATCAAATAGGGCATAAGATTATTGCATGATTTGTTGAGCACCAAACCAACAAACTTATTATTGGAAACTCCTATCCCCTCTCTAGGATGTCATGTTTGTGCATGGTTTCTTTGTAATTTTGATTCTTCCCTTGTGGTGCGCCAATAACATGAACATCTTTTTTAAGTGTTTTAGAAACTTCTAAATTAGCATGTGATTACTTTAATATGCTTGCTAATTTTCTTTCCTTAATTCTTTTGTTTTGAGAATATGATGGTCTATATGATTTGTTTCTATTTTTGCAACTCTCCTCATTCTTCTTTTGGATGTCATGGTTAAGCAAAAAAACATTTCCTATTTCCTTTTCCTTGTGGTGTGCACATGGATCAGTAACAATTAGTATTAGAAGCTCCTTTTTTCTTCTCTTGAACATCAATATATCAACAATCAACATTAGAAACTTTTGTTTTTGGTCTTAGGTTGGTGGCACATGATTGGTAATGTTCACCTTTAGCAACTTCTATTTTCTTCTCTTGTACTCATTTATTTGAATGCCCTTGTGATGTACACTCCTAATTAACTTTCTATTTTGAAAAACATTTCCTCTAGTTTCTAACTTCTTTTACTTTCAATTTGGGTTTTTCTTTAACACAAGGCCATTCTTTTGAGCACTTTCTGATTCCCTTCTCATTTCTTTTACATGATGTTTCATGAGTAAATGAGGCTAGATAGACATCTAATTTGTTGATTTCATACCTCAATTATTTAATAGACTTGTACCTAGATTTTCATTTGGTTTCCAATTTGATCTTGTTTTCATTTCAAGTGCACTTTCATTTTCTCATAATTAATCCTTCTTTATTCACTTAATTACACTGGGATGTTTTGAGAAAATGAACTATCAATTGACCATTGAAATAAACTTCTATCGAATTTATCTCATTTACTCCTTAATAATGTCATACATTTCATTTCATTTCATATAAATTTTTTAGGGTATTACAATTCTTGAGGACGAGTCCTCAAAAAGGAATTAAGCAGTTCGGATATAAGGAGAAGCTATCGCCCAGATTCGTCGGTCCATTTGAGATACTTAGAAGAATTGGAGAATGCACTTATGAGTTAGACCTACTGAGCCAAATTACCATAGTACACAATGTGTTCTAGGTATCGATGCTGAGAAAGTATGAACCTGATCCCTCCCACATAATCCACTAAGAAGAGGTGAATATCCAAAATGATGCTGCTTATGAAGAAGCGGCAGTGAGGATCCTTGATCACAAGGTACAAAACCTGAGAATGAAAGATATTCCCTAAGTCGAAGTCCTCTGAAAACATCATGGAGTTGAAGAAGCCACCTAGGAGCTGGAAAGTGAAATGAAGGTGAAGTATCCACACCTTTTTCGTAGGAATACCTAAAGAAATGATAACTGAATGAACATGTAAAAATTTCAAGGACGAAATTCTTTTTGAGGAGGGTAGGTTATAATACCTTGAAAAATTTGTAAAAAATGAAATGAAATGATTTCCTTCAATTATAAGTCCAATTAATTTAGTAAAATTTCATTTGCTCAAAAAGTCTCAGTGAAATGAGGAATGAAATGAAACAAAGATAAATTTATAAAAATTGAGGTGCAGCATTATTGAAGCCAAAATGATAAATGAAATTAATTCATTAGATGTTCATTTGTCAATATGGGTGTCGTAAGAAGGGAATTAGAAAGTTGCTCAAAAGCATGGTTTCATGTGAGAGAAAATACAAAAATTTACATACATAGTGGTGCATCCCACAAAAATAAAGAAGGAATGGAAAATAGAAACATTTACATAATATTGCATCCAAGAGAAAAAGGAAAGATGGGAAATTAAAAAGTCCCAAAACCATGTTGCTCACATGTGTGCACAAAGAAAACAAAATAGAAAGTTTCAAATATTAGAAGGCTGCCCACGAGCACACAAGAAAACCAAGAATGGAAGTTTCCAATATTAGAGGTTGCCCATGAACTGTAATACCCCAGAATTTTGTCAAAAAATTTAAAATAAATAAAATAAGTTGAATAAATTAATTTCAAAGATTTTAAGAAAATTTCGGGTGCAAATTGTGGGTTGGCAC
>JAJIYU010008810.1:0-17641 GCA_030144865.1 Tinospora cordifolia | reverse complement strand
TTTTATGGTTCGAGAAGGCATTGTCCTAGGTCATAAAGTTTCTGTTAATGGCCTTGAGGTTGATAAAGCAAAGATTCAAGCCATTGAGAGGCTAGCACCTCCAGCATCAGTTAGAGAAGTGCGCAGTTTCTTAGGGCACACAGGTTTTTATCGAAGGTTTATTAAAAATTTTTCCCAAATCACTCGGCCATTATGTAAGCTACTTGAAAAAGAGGCTAAATTTAAGTTCATTGGGGAATGTATTGAAGCCTTCAATACATTGAAAAAGGCATTGATATCTGCTCCTATTATGTCTACACCAGTTTGGGGGGAAACATTTGAAATTATGTGTGACGCTAGTGACTTTGCTGTTGGTGCAGTGTTGGGGCAAAGACAGGACAAAATGTTTAGAGCCATCTACTATGCAAGTAAGATGCTGGATGATGCGCAAAAGAACTACACCAACACTGAAAAGGAGCTATTAGCTGTTGTCTTCGCTTGTGACAAGTTCAGATCATATATTGTGGGCTCGCATGTTAAAGTTTTTGCTGATCATGCAGCTATTCGCCAACTCTTTCCAAGAAGGATGCAAAACCAAGACTCATAAGATGGATTCTGCTGCTGCAAGAGTTTGACATAGAGGTGATAGACAAGAAGGGCACTGAAAATGTGGTAGCTAATCACTTGTCTTAGTTATCCAATGATGCAAATCCGGATCAGGAAAGTATTGTAGAAGTTTTTCCGGATGAGAGCCTTTTTGTTATCAGTAGCAATGTGCCATGGTATGCAGATTTTGCCAATTATAAAGCTACAGGTGTGACTCCACCAGATCTCTCTCAAAGCCGACTGAAGCATTTTCTGCATGAAAGCAAGTTCTATTTGTGGGATGATCCATTCTTATATCGGAGATGTGCTGATCAAGTCATCCGACGTTGCATCCCAGAAGAAGATTTTAACAAGGTTCTTCATGACTACCATACATCACCTTATGGTGGTCATTATAGTCATCAACGTAACGCTAGGCGTGTTTTTGAAAGTGGATTTTATTGGCCTAGTATGCTGAAGGATGCTTATGTGTTTGTGAAGTTATGTGAAGTGTGCCAAAAATAGGGGAACATATCTAGGAGAAACGAGATACCTTTAACTACTTTCATAGAGTTTGAGTTATTTGATGTCTGGGGCATAGACTTCATGGGCCCTTTTCCTCCATCAAACGGTAAGCAGTACATCCCACTAGCTGTGGATTATGTCTCTAAGTGGGTAGAGGCGGTGGCTACAACAAAGAATGATGCACGAGTGGTCCTCAAGTTCCTTACAAGAAATATTTTCTCCCGATTTGGTACTCCTCGAGCCATTGTAAGTGATGAAGGAACACATTTTTGCAATAAAATCTTCAACAATCTTCTCAGCAAGTATGGCGTGAGGCACAAAGTCACCTTACCATATCATCCACAAACTAATGGACAAGCTGAGGTCTCCAATAGAGAAGTGAAGGCTATACTGCAAAAGACGGTTGGAACAAACCGTAAGGATTGGGCTCAAAAGTTAGATGATGCATTGTGGGCGTATAGGATAGCATTTAAAACACCCATTGGTATGTCACCATACCAGTTGCTGTATGGAATGTCCTGCCATTTACCTTGTGAGTTGGAACATAGGGCTTACTGGGCTATTGGGAAGTTGAACTTTGATGCAACAGCATGTGGAGAGAACCGTTTGCTTCAGTTGGTTGCATTAGACGAGTTTCGTAGGGAAGCATTTGAGAATAACACCATTTACCGAGAAAGAATGAAGAAATGGCATGATCAGATCATTTAGAAGAAGGAGTTCCAACCTGGCCAGCAAGTCCTGTTATTTAACTCAAGGCTAAGACTATTTCCTGGAAAGTTGAAGTCCCGTTGGTTCGGACCGTTCTTAGTTACACAAGTATTTTCGTATGGTGTAGTTGAAGTGCAAAGCTTACAAGATGGACACAAATTTAAGGTGAATGGCCAGCGTTTGAAGATCTTTTATGGAGGATTGAAGCAAACTATCTCATTGACAGTCCTGAAGGAGTGACATATCGTATCCACGTCGAGCTAACGACAATAATAATAGCGCTGTGTGGGAGGAAACCCACTTTAGGAATTGGTTTGATTACATTTTTTTGTCAGTTTGTTAGTTTTTCATAGAGAAATTGTGTATTTGCACTTACAATTGCTTAAAAGAGTCCACAAGCACTGTAGACCGCAGTCCATGATATGATTACTTTGGTCATTAATCCATTACACAACACACTGCACTAGTGATCGCGGTCCTTAATCTGAAGACCGCGGTCCACAGAATATAGTATTTGGGGCAGTATCATGAAGACTGCGGTCGCCAGAAAGAGGTTTTTCAGTGACCGCGGTCCACAGAATGGGTGTTTTGGAAACACACTGATGACCGCGGTCCTCACTCACAGTGAAAAACTGTGGACCGCGGTCACCAGTTCGAGATGTTCCACAACCAAACAAAAATGTGCACATGGACCGCGGTCCATAAAGCAAGACCGCGGTCCATGCATTGTATAAAGGCAAGATTGCGGTAGTTTTGGCTCATTTGTGCGTTGGAAACTCTAAAATTTGTGTGACTTTTGGACTTCTTCTTCGAGTTTTTAAGGTTTTCATCATCCTATAATCAAAATGTAAGTGTTTTACTTCAATTTCTTACTAGTTCTTGCATTTGTTTAAGTGTTTAGGTGGTTTAAGATGATTTAGATAGTTCAAAATGATTTAGAAATGGTTTTAATGGTTGAAATGGTTTAGGATTGCCTTCATAGTGATTTTAGATCAAAGATTGATCTATTTCTCTTCTTGATTCTAAGAATGTCATCTATGTGATTCATTTGTGCACTAAAGGATGTTCATACCCATTTTCATGTGTTATTAATGTTTTTATATGTGTGGTTTCATGAAATGTGGTGTCTCTTCATCAAATTCTGAATTTTATTCATCATACAAACCAGTATAAGGTTCAATGTTGCATGATGAGATTGATAATGGCAATGAAACCATGTATTAGAGATATGTGTTGAGAATTTTAAATATTGAGAGGCTGCTATACACATGAATCGTGTTGTTTTCCTTGGTGTTAATCTCTGTGATTGTAGGCCTCCAAGAATGAAACTACCTGCATCAAAAGGCAAACAACAAGCACCTCCTCCGCCTCTGTCAGACAGGAATCGATTTAGAACTGCAAATGCTAAGCAAAGGCTGACAATAATCAAATCAAACAGACACTTGATTCCAGAGAAGGGTATAATGCTAATGACGGAAGAGTGTAATTTGGGCATAGATGCCATGATAGAGGCCCGCAAATGGCAGAAGCTCATCAGAGCACCAGGTAACACTGTGGTGTTAGTGGTTCAAGAGTTTTATGCCAATGCTCCGGACAGAGAGGGTACTTCTGTTTGGGTACGGGGTAAGTGGGTGTCGTTCAATGTGGCAGTGATTAATGAGGTATATGGGCTGCCAAATGACACACCGGATGAGTATTACAATCTGCTGCCGAGGTTCGATGCAGATGAGGTACTGAAAACTCTATGTGTTGAGGGGGCTTTTTGGATCTGCTACAACAACAGGCCTATGAACTTAATGAAGACTACATTTACCACACAGGCTAAGGTTTGGCTGTATCTTGTTTGTGCTAATCTTCTTCCTTCTTTAGCCATTAATCAAGTTATTGTTGAAAGGGCTGTTTTAGTTTATTGTATTACGAAGGGGCTCCCAATCAATATTGGGACAATTATCTCCAGCTCTATCAGATCAGCCATCGACAAAACAAATGTCGGTCTGCCACATCCCACTTTGATCACCGAGCTATGCAAAAGGGCGGGAGTTGTTTGGGACAAGACCGAGCCATTGTTGAAGATGAAGGACCATATAGCAGTGAAGATGCTCACAAACTCAGCTTCTAAGAGACGTAGATCCTCTGCTGAGTCTCCTCCACCAGCTTCAGTTCCTGCCCCTGCCCCTACACTTCCTACAGACGTGCCTCAGTTTTCGTCTGCTGCAGTTTCACGTCTAATGACTATGGATCACACCATGATGCATTGGATGGCTTACATGACAGAATGGATGCATCGAAAGGACCCAGAGATGGCTGTCGCATTTCCTCCGCCCCTTGTGCTATTCCTTATACGGAGATGATGTGCTGTGTTCCTCCAGTTCCGCCGCCTCAGCCTATGGATGGTGATGATGATGATGATGATGATGATGTAGATGGTGGGGATCACTTCAATGATTTCATTACTGAAGAAGAGATGTTTGGTGTAGATCTTTGAGCACCACAGTTTGATGTTTATTTTGTCTTTCTCTCGCTGCTGTTTGCTGTTTTGAACTACTGGATATTTGTAATTTTTTTGTTCTTTCTTGTTTTCTTTTGACTGTGAAAAATGTTTACCTGTGTTCTTAAGTGATCTATGTTAATCTTCATTTTGCTTTAAATTCCAGAATAATTCTCTCTTTTTGGTTTTCTTTGAATGCATGTGTGATATTTTGCCACATCCATGTTTCGATATCTATGTGCACTTGAGGACAGGGCACAGAATAAGTTTGGGGGTATGTGCGCGCAATTCTTCGCATTCTTCTTCAAATTCAAGGTTTAAGGTTCAAGTTAATTTCTTTTTTACTGATTTTGGCTGCATTATTATCTTTTTGGCATTCATGCATAATTAAATTGAGTAGTTCATGACATATAGAAAGTAGAGTCATTGAATTAGTGTCAATTCATAGGCATATTAGTTAGGACATGAGCATATAGGTGTCAATCAGGTTAGAATCATGCCATATTTCTTTAAAAAAAAATTTGTTTTTTACTGAGTAACCAATGAAATGGAAAATTCCTCTAGGGTGATGAGACAAAGAATTAGTGTACTTTCAAACAGTCTGTGTGCTTGGTTTGTCTGAAATTTGACCTTGACAGATCTTTGTAATCTTAGGTAGACTGAGACTCTGAAAACTGAGAAAGTGAGGAGTAGAAATCAAGCCATAAGCAGAAAGAATTTTCCACATATGCTCAAAATAATCAAATTTGTTCTGATTGCTACTTAGGAATGACTATAAGAGGGAAATGAAGTAGGCTGTCATTATTTGAATCATAACCTAAAAGCCACTCCTAACATTTCTTACCCTTTGTAAACGATTTTGAGCCTGACAACCGGTTTTCTTGATTATGAACCTAAAAGTTGTGGAAACATTCGAGCCTATTAAGAATATCTTAGTTAAACCTAACTATGTACACTCATGGTTGTGATATCAATTATTCTGATGATGCAAGGGAAGCAGGAGATGTGAACATTGAGATATGTGTAAGTTTAATTCTATGTCTTACTTTATTTTTTCACTTTAAAAAAAAAGAGAGAAGTCATACCTATGTTCTTAATATTTCAGCATTATCAAATTTTGACTTTTGTAAGAGAGTACATTTGAGTTTAATTGGAGTGTATATACTAAAAGAAGTTTGGGGGAGTTCTGAGGACTTGGTCATGAGCATGAGCAAAGAAAAACACAAGGATAGAACAACAATGCTCAAGCTATAGCAAGAAGATCAAACAAATCAGGTTAGTATTATTGCTATGAGTGTACACCCTAGTCAATTTTAAATCCTTGCTACACTTATACCCTGAGCCAGGCCACATTACAACCTAAGAGAAAGACCACTGATCCTGATTATAGTTTGACTTGAGTAGAAGATGGATAGATGAGAAAGTTGAGAGGATATGTGTACTTAGGTATTAGGAAATGATTTCTGCGAATGAAATTCTACCTGCAAATCACTTTCAATGTCTAAGAGGATTGAGATATTGACTGATGATAGAGTGAAGTTAAGGAAGAGTAGATGATGAACTGAAAATCTAGACAAAATGAATATGCCTAAGGGAGTGTTGATGAGTCATGAACTATAGGAATGGACTATTGAGGTTACAATGATGATGAAAAAGAATTTAAAATTTATATGGCATGACATGCTAGTTTTAGGATAGAGTCATTGTTCGAGGACGAACAAGAGTCTAAGTTTGGGGGTATTTTGTTAGTTGCGTAGCAAACTAACATTAGAATAGGTAAAATGTTGCATTTTAGAAGAAATAAAGGAGAATAGAAGTAAAAATTGCATAAATTAGCAATAATTGCATGTAGTTAGGGATTTGCATTGTTTAATAGCTTTTAAACCTTGTTTTGCTGAGTTTTGTTATTCTTTTATGAGAAAATGATGTCTGGGAAAGAAATTAAGTGTATTGCAGGACTTAGATTGAAGCAGCATGCAGAAGAAGGCAATTCAGGAAGGAAATCATGAGAAGAATACCAGCAGACCGTGGTCCATCAACTGAAGATTGTAGTAACTAAAGACGAACCAGATCAGTACATAACGTACTGGTGACCGCGGTCCACATTCTGGTGACCGCGGTCACCAGAACATGATTTGCACAGAACCAGGTAGACCACAGTCCACAGAATGAAAAGAATTTTTGGGTTTTCGCACAGAATCAATGACCGCGGTCATCACTTAAGTTACGAGAATCTCGTGATTTTTAGGGTTAATTGAGTGCGGGTATAAAAGGAAAAAGTGTGATTAGCAGAGGGGGATACCAAATTGGGAAAGAAACGATGGTGGCTAGAGAAATAGATTTTTTGTGAAGAATCTAGAGGAGTTTCAATAACAATTAGAATATGAATGATTTCTATTCTTTTCTTTATTTGATTAATCTCTCTTCCATGTCTAGCTAATTCAATTTTACTGTTTGGGTAGTAGACACCAATATATGCACTGTAATTTCTATCATTATAAATGATTTACTTGCACTTTACTTTATTTGTTCATGCTTAAAGCTTTATGCTTACTGGCCATAGGCGTAAAGAATCCAATATCATCGAATTAACTCGGGAGAGAGGTTTGGTGAGAGGTTATAGCAGTAAAGATCTAGATAGGGTCATTGATCGGAAGGTTGTGACTGGATCTATGAGATATAGCATAGGAATCATTACTTGAACCCACTGGATTGTTGATTGAACACCTCGGAAGAGGGTATCGAGAGACATATCAGTGAATAATTGGAACACCTAGGAATAGGGTCCTAATTACAAGTGCGATAATCAAAGTGTTAGTATATCATAATTTCAAGTAAAATTACAGAACATACTAAGGAGTTTACAAACCCAAACAGCCCTTTTAAACATTGTTAACTAGTCAATTTAATTTCAGTTTTATTGTTTTTGAGAAATTAAAGTTCTGTTTACAAAATTGCTTATCAAACTGAATTGGACGTCTTGATAAAATTAAAACCAACGCTAGATTGAGATTTAATTTACACGAGCAAGTATTTTTTTCCTAAGGACGATATCCGGTCTCACCGGTATTACTATTACGATCCTGTTCACTTGCAGGATCGTCAACACATCCATAGATAATTCCTCAGGTGGCTCCACAGCCTCAAGTACTCGAACCTATCCAGGTTCAACAACCAACACTTGTGGCCCAAGATCCCGAACATGAGAGGGCTCAAGAGGGTTTGGAAGAGGAGAAACAAAGGAAGATGCTAATAGAGCTACAAAAGCTCCATCCTCCTTCATTTGATGGGACCACAAATTCCATCTGAGCAGACCACTGGTAATAAGAGATGGAGGAAATTTTCAATGTGTTGAAGGTAAATGGGTCGACACGGGTAGCACTAGCCACGCACCACTTCAAAGAGCCAGCCAGATGTTGGTGGCGTATGATGAGGATGGACCCTAATACAGATGTGGATGCCATGAGTTGGGAAAACTTCACAGAGATCTTCGATGAAAAGTTTTTTTCGGAAGCGGCTCTGAGCAAGCTACAGGAGGACTTTGTTCAACTAAATCAGAGGGACATAACTGTAGCTGAATATGAGAGAAAGTTCACTGAACTGGCCAAATTCTTACCAAATTTAATTAGGGAAGAGAAAAGAAAGGCCAATAGATTCGCACAAGGTCTCAAGATGGAGATCCGAAAGATAGTGAAAACTCTGGGCCTGAAGACTTACAAAGACATCATAGAAAAAGTCCTAATAGTAAAACAAGAACTCAACCTAGAACAAAGGTTGAGGGAAAAGAATAAAAGGCCTAAGAATGAAAAAGATCAGGGATTTCAGAAGAAAAGCAAGAATGCTAGAAAAACACCACAATAATAGGGACAGACCACGAATGAGTTTAAGGAGCAACTCAGGAGGCAAGGGCTGTGTTATGTGTGCACACATAAGGGTCATCTTGCAAAGAATTGTCCAACTACACTTGCTTAGGAGCCTTAGCAACTGCCACAACAGGGAGGAGGTTAGAACGACCATCCTTAGGGGAGGTAACAATAGCTGAATGCCATTCAAGGGCATAACCAGGGCCATGGGCAGAACCAGGCTAGAATATTCGCTGTTGAGGCTCAAGAAGACCAGGTCTTTGTAGTGAAAGGTACATTTTTGTTGTTTAATGTTACTATGAAATTGTTATTTGACACGGGTGCCTCTAAGTTTTTTATCTACGAGAACTAGCTGGTAGGTTACAACATGTGACAAAAACACTATCTGTAACTTTGAATGTATCCACACCAATAGGGACCACTATGACTTCAAAAAGAATGTGTAGTTGTGACCTAAGGTTTGGGGATAAGCTCATAACGGTTAGTCTATGTACTTTACCTTTTTATGGCTATGATGTAATCTTGGGGATGGATTGGTTAGACCAATACCAAGTCCAGATAGATTGTCCTAAAAGACGAGTGACCATAACCCTACCTTCTAGGGAAACCTATAGAATCAATGGGGATATGTTGAGATTACCAAGAAGTCCAACCATAGCATGTTGAACTGTTTAAGGTAGAAGAATGAGCTCGAGGAACTCTCTAAGGAAGAACCTATTGAACTAAAGAGAATCCAAGACCTAGCAGTGGTTAGTGAGTATGAGGATGTATTCCTTGACGACTTACTCGGATCACCACCTGCTAGAGAGTTAGAGTTCAAGATTGAACTTCACCCTGGAACCAACCCTATTGCCATACCTCCTTATAGGATGGCACTAGTAGAACTGATTGAGTTAAAGTCTCAACTCGATGAGCTTCGAAAGAAAGGTTTTATCAGGTCGAGTGAATCACCTTGGGGAGCTTCGATGTTGTTTGTGAAAAAGGTAGATGGCTCTATGGGATATTGTGTCGATTATCGGAAGTTGAACCAAGCTACAGTGAAAAATAAGTATCGTTTGCCAAGGATTGATGACCTATTTAATCAATTGAAAGGAGCCTTGCATTTCTCAAAGATTGATCTTAGGTCAGGGTATCACCAGTTGAGAATCAAGGAGTCTGATATACACAAGACTGCCTTTAAAATAAGATATTGACACTTTGAGTTCACCGTGATGCCCCTTTGGTTTGACCAATGCCCCAGCAACATTCATGGACTTGATGAACCGAGTGTTTAGACAGTATCTTGACCAGTTTGTGGTGGTATTCGTAGATGACATTCTAATTTACTCCAAGTTAGAGGCTGAATACTTAGAACACTTGCAGATAGTGTTGGAGACCCTCAGAAGGCATCAATTATATGCCAAGTTTAGCAAGTGCGAATTCTAGATGAAGATGATCAAGTTCATTCGCCACATAGTATCAATAGAAGGCATCTCCATAGATCCGGAGAAGGTGGAAGCGATTATGGATTGGAAGCAACCTAAGACAGTTATAGAGATTAGGAGCTTCTTAGGTCTGACTGGGTACTATAGAAGGCTCATCCAAGATTTCTCCAAACTAGCAGAACCTATGACCAAGCATACTAGGAAGGGAGTTAAGTTTAATTGGAATGAGAAGTGTAAACAATCATTCCAAGAACTGAAGAAGAGATTGACTACGGCTCTTATCCTAGTTACTCCAACCCATGGTGTTATTTATACCCTCTATACTGATGCCTCGCTGAGTGGACTTGGAGCAGTATTGATGCAGGAAAGATGAGTAGTCGCTTATGCCTCACGACAACTAAAGGTCTATGAGAATAATTACCCTACTCACAACCTAGAATTAGCAGCCATTATATTTGCCTTGAAAAATTTGGCGACACTACCTTTATGGTGAAAAATTTGATCTATTTTCAGATCATAAGAGCTTAAAGTATAACTACACCCAGAAAGAGTTGAACCTCAGGCAACGTAGGTAGATGGAGTTCCTCAAGGACTATGATTTTCAATTACAACTACCATTTGGAGAAGGCCAATGTGGTGGTTGATGCCTTAAGTAAAAAATTCAACCACCAAGAGGTAGAAAATGGCAAGATGTACCAGTTGATCGAAGATTTTAGGTTGGAGATAACCTTGAATGACAAACAATCTGATGTAAATAACTACAGTGGTAGTACATCAGATACCAAGAAAAGTAGAATTGGAAACACAGTTTGATTATTGCTGATTACGACGGTAGCTACTGTAGTAATGCATGCAAAACTACATGAAAATGATTTGTAAAGTTTCTAAAACTACTCTGAGGGAGCTCTAACATAATGTAAACTTCTATAAATCAATACTTGCTAATTTATGTGTGTGGGGAACAAGAAAAATAGAGAATTGAAAACATTGTGACCAAGGAAACAACCCAAAAACTTCCCAAAACATGTTATGTTGAACTTTATATAAAACCAAGCTTGAGAACCATTCTCCTCATCCTAGCAAGAATAAACTAGTTCTCTTCTTGCTCTCTTGTCCATCCTCTTGGCATTCTTTTGGTTCTTTGGCTATTTTAGACTACAATTGGAATAGTGGGAAGGAGTATAAGTAGAATTCTACAAGGGAAGCTCTGTTTGGTGTTCCTTTGGAGCAACAAAGAGATTCAAAGGATCAACAAAGGTATAATGATCAGAACTTAGTCCTAATTACATGTTTCTTGGTCTAGAAGTTGACGTAGTAGGATGCCATGATTGTAAGAACACAAGAGAAGGGTAGAGCAAACCCAAAAATCCATATTTCACATTGGTTACTACGGTAATGGTATTGACTAGCTCGCTAATGCCTTTGTTTTCCCATTTTTCTAGAACTTGTGTTTTAATTACCATGGTAGTGCGTGGGGTTACTGCAGTAATGCACATGTAAACCCCTATTTTCATCTCTGCACACTGGTTAGTGTGGTAAAACCTGTTCCTACCGCGGTACATAGACCCAAGATCATGTTTAAGCTCATCTAACGTGATTTATTTAACCATTATGAACTATGTTGGATAAGGGACCATTAGATTATGAATTGGGAATGTTAGAAACATGTTAATAACACATTAGTCTTGATTTTCAAGATTGAGGATTCAAGGAGCTTAGAATCCCAGTACCAAGGGATTAAGCATATAAGGTGGAAGTGATTCCTAAATTTTACCTTATTATTTTGATTCAAATATGATGTGAATGGATGTTTGATTAACTTAGAAATATGCCATGATTCTAAATGCTATGCTTGAATGTAAGCTTTGTGATGTATATATACATGAAAACATGTGATGTCGTGATCATTGTATGTTTGTTAACATGAATATCATGCTTAGATGTTTACATAATTACCTGCATGTTTTTAAACTACTATTGACATGATTATTCAGTAAAGAAAAGACTAATAAAGAAAATAACCGTGTACAGGCACAATGACAAATTTTTATTGTGGGGTTCCAATTCGATATTTTGATGTGAAAAGAGGGTTCAAAATTAACCCCACTTCAACTATGATGGGTTTGAGGGTCCATAGTTGACCTCTTTCCCTTGAATTCGAACATTGGGGCATATTCCTTTCAGTCCTTAATGTCAACTGATAACAAAAAATTGTTTGGATCACATAATTTTTGAAAGTGTTTGCGATGCTTATTTTGTTCGTTTTGAAATTACAAGTTAAATATTTGGGATGATCCACTAGGCTATTGAGCTCACCCTTCTTTTTCTTATCTTTTAGGAAATTTCTGATCAGATGCTTCATAGTCGAAGTTTATTTTTAGTATTCATGAAGTGTTTAAGTCAGACATGCTAGCCCTAATTTCCTTTTTTTATTGAAGTTACTAAGTATAAGTCAATGTAATAAACTTGATGGTTTTATACCACATGATTTATCTTCAAATAAATGATATTGATCAATGTCATCAATGATTTTACTTATGATTTATGAATTAATGCCATTCAGTAAGTCTCATAGAGTTGAGACAATAAAAGAGAAAAGAAATGACATGACACTGGCCACTCCTAGAGTAGCCATCACCTATCAACATGCCAAAGGATGACGTGGGCCCATGGATGTGGAGGCAGTGTGTTACACACTATGTTCGGGTTACTACGGTATTGCCTTCTCACTACCGCGGTAATTCTAGTAAAACAAGCATGGAATGATTTTGTTAAGTTTCCAAAATGATTGTAAGAAACTTCTAACCTATGGGGAACTTCTAAAAACCATTACATATATTTGTGAATGGGAAGCAAGTAAATAGAGTTTAGGAAAGAATGCAACCAAGGAAACCACCCAAAACTTCCTAAACATTGCTAACTCAAACTCTATATAAAACCTACTTGAGCACCCATTCTCATCACTCAAGCGAGTGCGAATCCCGTCTTTTCTTGCTCACTTAACCTTTTCCTAATACCCTTTTCATTCCCTAGCTATTCCACACAACAACTTTGGTGATAGAAAGAAGAGAAACCTAAAAAGCTGCAACATAATAGAAGTTTAAGCCATAGAACTAGTTTTCAGATATTCGTGGAGCTACCGGAGGATTCAATGAATCAAAGAAAGTATAATAACCTTGTCTCAATCCAAAATACATGTTTCATGGTCTAGAAGACGAAGTGTTAGGATGCCAAGGTCATAGGACAACAAGGGATGGGGAAAACATGCCTAGAAATTCACTCTACACACGGATTACCATGGTAATGACCATGACGACCATAGTAATGCCTTCGTTTTCCTTTGTTTTATGGGAATTTCACTCTGACTACTATGGTAGTGTATTTGGTTACTATGGTAGTGTATCGAATTTTTGACAATACTCACTGGTTATCACAGAGTTGTACCTTGATAATGTAGGCATTACCTCGGTAGTGATCACCATTACCTCAATAGTGCTTTTGCACCACCTGTTTTTCACTTTTTCATTCTGAATATCATGGTGATCTTTTCCCCTACCGCTGTACACAAAACCAATACCACATTAAGACTCATCTTGGGTGACATTCTTGCACTATTAAAGGTAGGATATGATTCAAGAATGTTAAAAACACCATGATCATAAAAAAATAATGTATTGAATTTTAATCTTCAAGATTGAAGGCTCAAAAAAAGATTGGAATAACAATACCAAGGACCAGAAGGAACTAAGGATTGAGTTGGAGATGATTTCTGGGTTTTACTTTATTATCTTGCTCTAAATAAGGCTTGCATGTATGGTTATACTTTGAATTACATGCTCTATTTGACTTGACCATATATGCCATTTCTAGAATATGCATCCTTAGGATTACATAACTAATGATGCATGATATGTGATGATATAATCTACACTATGATTGCTTAGCAGGTTTACCATGCTCATATATTTAATTCTTGTTTTAAATACATGATGGTTTGGTTTACAATCAATGAAAGATTAATAAAGATTACAACCATATACTGGCACGATGATTGATTTTACAATGAGTGTTCCAACTCAGACCTAGCTTGCTAGTATTTTGAATTGGAATTGGGCATTTAGATTGACGCCACTTCACGGATAATGAGTTTGAGTGTTTGGATTGACCTCAATCCCTAGATGTGGAACACTGATGTGGATTTCTTTCAGCTCTTAATGTCAACTATAAACAAGTAACTATTTGAATCACCTAATCTACAATAGTGTTAGATAAGTGTATTTTATTTGATTGAAACAATGATTTAAATTTTGGGATGATTTGTTAGGCTCTTGAGCTCACCCCTTTTTTATAAAATTTTAGGAAAGTAATCATCAGAAGCTACATATACAAATAGAGATTATTCTTAGTTTTTTGTTTTTCTAGTTTTGTCTTAAATGGGCATGTTGGCCCCAATTTTCTTTGTCAATTTAAAGACGTTTTATTAAATAAGTTCAAAGGTCTTTGTACTACTTGAATATTGAATTTAGTTTTTCAAATAATCATATTGTTTTATTTCATATGAAGATTTCAAAATGTTTCATGTGGAATATATATGAATTGATATGTCATAGGAAGTCCCAAGGAGTTGGGACAATGAAAAGAGAAACGAAAGAAATAAAGTGATGCATCGCCTCTTAGGTGATGATTGATGTTGCACTTTGCATGTGACTATAACGAATTGATTATTTGGGTTCGAGGGCATTTTAGTAAAATGTGGCCTCTGGATCTGAAAACTAGATGGTATGGGCCTGAATCTTTCACAAGTGGACCACACGACTTGATCGAGAGTTGGGCCAGCATTACTTTATTTCATTCTTTCCATTTTAGTCCGAAATCTTTGGAATTTCCTGAATAACATTAACTCATAAAATTTTTCAATAAGATAACAAGATATTTTGAAGAAAATAATTCAATATTATTAATTCAATCAAAAGGTACAAAATCCTTAATTGTTTACTACAGCGGAAATAATCTCAAATAACAAAATTTGGACCAACATGCCCTAGAATTAAATAAATTTCAAAAAAAATTATTATGTGACATCCCTGTGCTCTCTATTTGTCAATTCCCTGAAATGTTAGGAAAAGGAAAGGGTAAGCACAAAGCCTAGTGGATCATTCTAAATATTTAAATTATTATTTCAACAAATAAGACATACACATTAAACACTTCCAAACATTACATGATTCAATCAATTACTTGTTTAACAACTATAGTTAAGATCGAAAAGGGTCAACCTCGGTGTTCTTATCAAAATTCATATTAAAAGATGAAAGGGCAATCTGTATACCAGTTTCTAATGGATTTAGGGTCTAACCCATTACCTAAGACTTTGGGTCTTACCTGCGTAAACTAGGGACAAACCACATCGTCCCAATCTTAAGAGCACCCACAGTATCCCCTTTGGGACACTGCACTGGTACGTGATTATAATTTTAATTAATCTTTTGTTAAGTGTAAAACATAACATTCATATATATAAACTAACACGATTTAGAAATTTAACATGTGAGCATAGTACTAACATAGCATGGATCATATCATCACTTAAAATTCATCTTTATTCATGCAAACCTAAGCATGTGACATCTAGGCATGGAATTTATGATTATTTCAACCTAGAGCATGCATATTCAAGTATAATTACACATGAACATTTTATTGAAATCAAAATAATAAAGTAAAATTCAAAATTCACTTCCACAGTTAATAGCTTCACCCCTTTTGATCTAAGCTCCTTTACTGAACCTTCAACACTAGTTCTAGTACCAAATTTGTGACTCTAATTGTTGTTTAAAACAGCTAAAAAATGAGATGCCAAGAGGTAGGTAGAGAGAGTAAGATGGGACTTGTCCTGTTTTTGTTGGGATAAAGAGAATGGGGAGAGGTGTAGGATTTTTATAGAGTTCTCATGGGTAGGAATTGACAAGTTTGTTGTGTTCCTAATGTAGGAAACTTGCTAATTTTCCCATTTTTTGCACAAGAATTAGTAAGTGTTGAAATTAGGGTTTCTAGGGCTTTTCAATATGTTTTAGCAAGTTTGTTTTTGCACAATTCTATTATTTATTTAGAATTTTAGTCACATACCGTGTAATCGATTTCATTACTATGGTAGTCATGCGGTGAAGCCATTTTTTTATTTTTGCACAATTCGCCATGTTACCACGGTAGTGAAATCACTACCGTGTTCACTACCGTGGCAGCCTAGTGTAGAACATTTTTTACTCTTTATTTTTTCTTTCCTTTTTGCCTACCTTTTATATGTTGAAATATTCGTGATTTGCACCAAAATTTTCATAAAATCCTTAAAGTTGATTTTTCTCAATTAATTTTATTTATCAAGTTTTTGTACAATTTTTTTGGGTATTACATACAGAAGTGGTATCAAAGCCTAGGTGGTAGATGCTAGGCTAAATGATTTTAGAGCTTAGGTTGTAGCTCAATGGGAAAAATGTTTGCTCAGATGCCAAAAATGGTGTAAGAAGCAAGTTAGAACTATAAGTTGTGCCCTACCTTCTAGTTTTAAATTGAAATTATTTTTGAATAACAATGCCTATTTTTTGAAAAAAGATATATATATATATATATATATGTTTTAAATTTTTTGTTTGGATACGAAGATTATGAGTTGAGCTAATAATGGATAAGCTTTGTCTCGATTGAAGCTAAACATTGAAAGGGAGATGGGTTATCCCGTTTAAGAATGCGGATTGCTAAGTAGACACTGTCTCACCAAATCTTGAAGTTGTCGCGCCACCTCATACAAGTGATCGGTGTTAAGAACACACCTGAAAACAAAATTTTTTCGTAGAATTTTTTAAGAAAACTAGGAGGTGGTGTTACAAAAGTGAATTAGAGTACAAAGGTGGTACCAAAGGTGATATCGGTAATTGATGTGGGTTGTCGGTTCAACTGAAGAACCTTTCAACTAGGAACTGAGACCCTACGTCTAGGAAAAGGACCATAGGTAGAGACTTGGGTGTTGCCAAGGATGGCATAGTGGATCATGAATAAAACTTCTAGGACATAGGTTAGAGACTGAAAAATGTGTGAAAACAAAACACTTGTTTGGTTAGGACACGAGATCAGGATAATCTTGTATCTTTGGTTTCTCCGTGGTATTAAACATGTAGGAATTTGGGAGTATGGAGGAATCCTAGACTTGGAGATTGATAGACCATGTATAGTAAATGATCAGGGACTTTGGAACATCTTGTTTCTATATTCTTAGATAGTATGGGATGATTGAGTATAGTAGGGCTTGAGAGGCCTTCATCGTCAGGACATTGGCACAATTGATTGGGTGTAATGAGATCTCTAAGTGGAAGCCTATGTCTTCGAGTAAGAGTGGTATGGGATGCTCGACCTCAGAGCATGAATGGAAGCTTGGAATTTCTCGATGCTAGCGTGAGATTGTATGATTGAATGATTGTTTGAATGCCTCCTATATTTAAATGTAATGAATATGTATATCAATTGTCTTGTGATCATGAAACTCAAACCCTATACCCAACAACATTAGAGGACGTTGGAATCCTCAAACAAAAATTAGAAGAATAAACTATTAGGTTACTAAATTGTTAGGTCATTTTGTAACACCCCAAGCCCCGTATCTCTTAAGCAGTGTACATTGCCACCGTTCTCTTAACAGTAGACTTAACTGTAATACCTCAAAATTTTGTCAAATAATTAAAGATAAATAAGTTTGAGGAAAATAAATAAAATAAGTCAAATAGATTAATTTCAAATATTTTAAGAAATTTTGGGTGTAAATGGTGGGTTGGCACATGAAAAATAATTTATATTGAAGATATAATAAAAATTAGAATAATTAAATGAAAATTACAATTTTAGTGGAATTAATTATGAAATTTAAGGAGTTGCTTAAGAAATAAATAAAAATAAAGTATAAATACACTTATAGGTTAATATGGGTATGAAGAAAGTATATAGTAGCACAAAAAAATTGTGAATACTACATATTATGGGGATATGTACATAGAAAGATTCATATAATTAAATAAATTTAT
>JAJIYU010008809.1:0-17623 GCA_030144865.1 Tinospora cordifolia | reverse complement strand
CTTATCCTATTTGGCTTGGTTTCCAGCCACTAAACTCACAACACAAGGTTCAAAGACGGATCTTCATCACTTTGATTCACTAACTATTGATAGATACTCTTAGATGAGCTCGAATCTTAAAGAAAACTCAAAGAAAATCAGAGAACTCACCTGAGAATCGTTCTCCCGTCGCTCTCTCCAAATCCCGGATCGTTTCAGTGCAAAATGAAAAATTCTGCGCTTGAAATCTATATATAACTCGCACACGGACCGCGGTCGTCATCAAACGAACCTTGGTCATCGGACAAATTTCTCTTCATGGACCTCGGTCTTCACTTTATGGACCTCGGTCATCCCTTTATGGATCGCGGTCGGCACTTTACGGACTGCGATCACCAATGTGACCTAGTTTTCTCGTTTTTGCACATTTCCACTGATGACCGCGGTCGGCCTGTAAGGACCGCGGTCCACAGTGTGTTTTGCACTTTTTCTGGGTTTTTCTCATCACGGACCGCGGTCGGTAGCAAGATGCCTTATTTTTTAACACTTTTTCCCACACGTTTCTAGCTATCTGAATGTTTTAATAAATTTTATCTTGATTAAATATCATACAATGATCATTATAAATAATTTTTCACTCATTTTTATATCTATTTTGAATTTTTAAAAATTCATATTGACGTGGACGCATTACAAGTCTTAGGGTGATTACAAATGTCAAAGGTGGTATCTTGACTAGATGGAGGTTGTGAGTCAACCAGATTGAACCTTAGACGGAAGGAAGACCCTAGGTAGAAACGCAGTGTAGACATGGGTGACATAATGGATCAAAAGCACAAATCTTTAGGACATAGGCTAGAGATTGAAACTTATGTGACAAAAAAAATTTGTTTGATCAGGACACAGGATCGAGAAGCTTCTATGTCTTTCGATTTCTATGTAGTATGAGATGTGTAGAAATATAGGGTTATGGAAGAAGCCTAAACTCAGGGAATGATGGACTATGTGTGGTGAATGATTGGTATCTCTGGCAAAACGGGTTTCTCTATGCTTGCTAGTATGGGATAGTGGAGTATAGTGGGCTTGGGAACCTTAGTTATTGAGCAATTTGTGAAAGCTTAGGTGGAATGGGTAGAGTGGGTAGAGTGGTATGAGACACTTGAACTTGAAAGCTTAGGTGGAAGCTTGGAACCTTGATGTGCTAGCTTGATTGTATGATTGTATGATATGTATGTTTTACTGCTTATTTACTTTGAGACCAAATCTTGTGCCCATGCATGAAAAAAACCTAGACGAAAAACTTTTAGGCCACTGAATAGATCGAAAACCTAAAGACATGAATTTAGAGTAATGATAGTACGAACGTTGACAAGGCAAATATTGACAGCCTACTCAAATTGTAGAAAATGGTTGGAGCAAGGAAGTATGCAACCCGATCCACCACCTCTGATGAGACTGAGCAATAGGAACAAGAACCGCATGCTGCAATGGAGGCACGGATGCAGGCCATGATGAATGAGATGTCGTAGAGGGTGCTGGATCAACTGTTGAGGGCATTTCCACAGATAATCCCTCAGGTGGCTCCACAACCTCAAGTACTTGAACCTGTCCAGGTTCAACAGCCATCACCTATATCCCAAGATCCTAAAAATTAGAGGGCTCAGGAGGGTTTGGAGGATGAAAAACAAAGAAAGATGCTAATAGAGCTATAGAAGTTCCATCCTCCTTCATTTGATGGTACTATAGATTGCATCTCGGCGGACTACTGGTACTAAGAGATAGAGGAAATTCTCAATGTACTGAAGGTAACTGGGTTAAGATAGGTGGCACTAGCCATGCACCACTTCAAAGGACTAGGCAGAAGTTGGTGGCATATGATGAGGATGGAACCTAATACAAATGTTGATGCTATGAGTTGTGAGAACTTCACAGTGATCTTTTATGAAATGTTTTTTTTTTCAGAGGCAACCTTAAGCAAGCTACAAAAGGACTTTTTTCGACTCAATCAAAGGGACATGATGGTAGTTAAATATGAAAGGAAGTTCACTGAATTGTCCAAATTCTCCCCAGATCTAATCAGGGAAGAAAAAAGAAAAGCCAATAGATTCGCACAGGGTTTCAAGATGGAGATTCGAAAGATAGTGAAGACTTTGGGCTAAAGACTAACAAAGACATCGTAGAAAAGGCCTTAACACTAGAACAAGAATTCAACTTGGAGCAAAGGTTGAGAGGTAAGAACAAGAGGCCTAGTAATGAAACAAAGAACCCAGAGGCCCAAAAAAAGAATAAGAGTGGTGGGAAGGCACCAAAAATTCAAAATTAGGGACAAAATAAAGATGAACTAAAAGAACAGGCGATGAAGCAATGACTGTGCTATGTGTGCAGGCAAAAGGGTCATTTGGCAAGAAATTGCCTGACTACACCAGCTTAGGTTCTTTAGCCACAGAACACTCATACAGAATGCTAACCAGGGGCAGAATCAGGGCTGTGGGTAGAACTAGGCTAGAATGTTTGCTGTTGAAGCTCAAGAAGATCAAGACCTACCCTAGAGACCCTAGTATAAAAAAATATTAGGCGAACTTCATTAGCCCTTTATTTAAAATTGCTATATGTTAGCATTTATGAATTTTAAGCTTTGATAAGGTTTTATACCTATTCTTTTCAATAAATGAAATTTATTCCCTTAAGAATTCTTGTTGTTACATTTTGAAGGTTTAACATAGAAAGTCTATGAATAGAAAGTGTTAGTACCCCAGGCCTGCCATGTGGTCAAGTCCACTGAGACGGAGGTGGGGTATGACAAAGAAACTTTGACCTTCAAATAGATTGAGAACTTTAGGATGGGTGTGACCCTAAATGAAAGACAAGCATATTTCTATAGCATGTCTTGCCCACCGAATCTTTTGTAGCAGATCAGGGGTGGACAAAAGCAAGACGAATGGCTTACAAGCCTAATAGAGGAAATTGAATAAGATAAGCATACTGACCTTAGGTTAGATGCTGAGGATACCCTAAGACTTTGGGGGAAAACACTATATGGGTAATTGTGGATCGTCTTACTAAAGTGGCTTAGTTCTTGCCAATTAGATCCATAGACCAAGTCAGTAAGCTGGGAGAAATTTATGTAAAAGAAATCGTTAGGCTTCATGGTGTACCAAAGACTATTGTATTTGACAGAGACTCTCGTTTCATTTCACAATTCTGGCAGAGCCTACAGAAGGAGATGGGTACTAAGCTCACCATGAGTACAACATTTCACCCTTAGACAGATGGCCAGACTGAGACAATTATCCAAATTTTAGAAGATATGTTGAGGTTTTGTGCTTTAGATTTCAAGGGGAATTGGAGCAAGTACTTACATTTGGCAGAGTTTGCCTATAACAATAGTTATCAGGCAAGTATTAAGATGGATCCATTCGAGGCTCTTTATGGAAGGCCGACATATCACCTACCTATTGAGCTAAACTCAAGGATTATGTATTAATTGGACCAGATTTGGTGGAAGAAATGAATAAACAAGTCAAGTTCATACAAAGGAGGCTGACTGGAGCACGGAGTTGTCAGAAAAGCTATGCTAACAAGAGGAGAAGACCACAAGAGTTTCAAGTTGCAGACAAAGTATTTTTGAGAATTAGTCCTCAGAAGGGGATCAAGAGGTTCAGATTCAAAGGAAAGTTATCTCCGAGGTTTGTCGGACCCTTTGAAATATTTAGAAGAATCAGGGAATGTGCTTATGAGTTGGACCTACCAAACCAAATGACTTTATCTTACAATGTATTCCATGTATCTATGTTGAGAAAGTACAAACCTGACCCCTCACACATCATCCATTGGGAGGAAGTAATATTTAAGATGATGTTACTTTTGAGAAAACAATAGCCTTGACCATAAACTACAAAGTCTACAAATGAAGGATATTCGGTTAGTGAAGGTACTGTGGAAACATCACGAGGTGAAAAAAGCTACTTGGGAACTCTAAAGCGAGATGGACCAAGTATCCACACTTATTCACTAGAAATCCTTAATTATGTACAAATTTTGAGGATGAAATTTTTCCAAGGAGGGTAGGTTGTAAGACCTTGAATTCTCTATACTCAATTAAATAAAATTTATCATTAATTTAGTGAAATTTGGGCGAAAAATGAAATTGAGTTCATTTCAAGGCTAAATTTAGCAGGTTCAAAAACTCTCATTTAGTGACCCTTAGGGACCCAAAACAACTTGATATGAAATAAGGTGACACGAACCAACTAATGAACAACATATCCAAAAATTAAAACAATTGGTCAAGGTTAGAGTCTTCATTTGCCAAACACCCTTCAGGGGGTCCAAATTAGGAAATAATTGGCATTAGTACTTCATGGGATCAAAATGACCCAAAACGAAATGGAATAACATGAGCTAAATAAAATGAATGACATATCCAAAAATTAGAACAATTGGCCAAGATTTGAATTTTCATTTGCCTCGTGACCTTAGTGGGTCTTAAATAAGAAAAGTTCTTGAAGAAAAATTAATTTGGGCCAAACCATACCTTAAAATTTGCATTAAGATCATGTGATTTCAAAACTATAGGTTATAAATCATAATTTCTTGTAAATGAGGAGATATTAATTTTTATTTGATTTTTGTGAACCCATGAAGTCATAGCCACCCTAAGCATGTGCAAGCTACATGGGTGGAACACCATGATCATGTGCACCCTCACCCTACCTTAAGCTCCATGTGTAATAATCCAAAATTTTGTCAAATAATTAAAAATAATAAGTTTAAGGAAATTAAATGAAATAAGTCAAGTGAAAATAATTTTGAAGATTTTAAGACATCTTTGGGTGCAAATTGTGGGTTGGCACATGAAAAATAAAATGTATTGGAGATATAGTATAAAATAGGCAAATAAGACCATAATTTGATAATTAAATGAAAATTTCAATTTAGTAGAATAAATTATGAAATTTAAAGATTTGCTTAAGAAATAAATAAATAGAAATAAAGTATATATACACATATAGGTGAATATGTGTATGAATAAGATATGTGTTAGCATAATAAATGTCAATACTATATATATAGGAATATGTATATAGAAAAATTTACATAATTAAATAAAAATATAGTATGCGTGTATTTATTTAAAATAAATAAAATATTATATAAATGTTAATTAATAATTACATAAATTATTATCTGAAAATGAAATATGAAATGAATAAAAATATATGGAAATGAAAAATATAGATTATTTAATTATTGGCATTAAAGATATTAAAGAAATAGAAAAATATCTATTAAATGCAATATTAAATAATTAGAAAAGAAAAAAATATTAGTAAGACTATAAAATAGAAAGGAATATGCAAAAAAAATCAAGTTTTCATCAATTACAAAGTGTCTAATTAGCAAAATTCGAATAATAGAAGTTTTAGAAGTTGATTTTGATGATAGAAATTGCATCCAACGGCAAGAATCGAATTATTTTCACGATCTGCAATCCAACGGCCCATATCAAGATCGCACCGAACGCCTTGGAACACTGGATCACCAAAGATCGGATAGTCTGCAATCAACACGTTCGATCCAACGGCCCAAATTTGAGATATCTCTAATCAATTGTGAACCAATGCGTCACTCGAGGTCCATCAGACGATAAAGATCGAGGCGCTCAAAGATGATCATAGTACGAGTACTACGATCGAGGAAATTGGACTGACATAAACGATCAAGGACGATCGGACGATCAGAACGAGTTTCGTTCATCGCGAAATGCGTGTCGCGAAGACGATCCGAGCGTCCAGATCAAATTCGTAATTCAGAAATTGCGAACCAACACCGCGCTCGAGGAAATTCGACGGAATGATTTCGATTGATCAAGAATCTGTGCGACACTCGAGGATGATCCAAGCGTCCAGATCAGACCCGCACGATCGAAGATTTGACACTGTGCTCGAGGAGGATCCGACCGCCTAGATGCAACTTGCCCGATCTGAGATACGAGTGCGTGATTCGAGGATAATCTAACGGTCCCTATCTGATGCTCCGAAAATAATAACCGAAAAATTCGATTAAATACTTTAAAAATCCAAAAAAATCAGTTTCTAAATTCCCAAAAATTTTTAAAAAATTACTTGCTAATCTCTTATGCTTGGGGGGCACGAAATTTTGAAGAATTGGCAAGTTTCCCACAAGATGACACCCCAAACTTGTCATTCTCTACCCTTTTGAACTCTATATAAACACCCCCCATGTTCACAAGAAACAAGAGTTGAATTGTTATCTTGTTCTCTAAGCCTTCTTCTTGGCAATCCCCTCAGTTCTTGAGTAATCTTGAACTGTTCTTCAATGTTCTTGAGAGTTCTTGAGTGTTTGGAAGCTTTGAAGTAATGAAACTCTGCCGGATTTCAGAGGCATGCAAAAGAGACATAATTAAGGTGGAAGTGACTTCTAACTTCTACTTCTTTATTTTAATTTGAATGAGTCTTGCATGTGTGGTAATGTTTTGAAGATGATTGATTGAGTATATGTTTTAATATGCATGCTTTATTTATTTGATGTGTCATGAATGTACATGTTATGCATGTTTAGAAATTAAGAATATTGATGCATATTATACATGAATTGTGTCATGAATAAATATTTAATGATTCATATTTTGTATATGTTGCATCAATGGTTTAATCCGATATTGTGTGTTTTATCACTAAGAAAAGATTAAATAATGATTCAATCCACGTACCGGCACGATGATGGACTGCATAGTGCCATCGTGTGTGTTCCACCCCCCGACTTGGCTTGCCGGTTTAGCATTGACGATTTGAATTGGGTTTCCAAGAGTGATCCCACTTCACAAATATTGGGGTTTGAGTTTTCGTTTGTCATTCTCTCTCCCTACGATGTAGAACACAGAGATTAAACTCTTTCGGTCCGAATGTGAACCATAAACAAGAAATTTGTTTGAATCGCCTAATGTACAAAAGTGTTTGATATGCTTGGTTTGTTTGAATTGAAATAATGATTTAGATGTTTAGAAAGATCCACTGGGCTATGTGCTCACCCCTTCCTTCTATTTTTCAGGTAATTGACTTATATGAAGACCATGAAAATTAGTTAGGTTCTCTTATTTAAAAAGTTTTTAATTTCTATTTAAGGGCATGTTGCCTAAGTTTTGAATCTTCCGCTGTAATAGTTTTTCTTCAAGACCAAATTATGTACGCAATTTTATTTAATTAATTGAGTTTATGAATTTCAGTTATTTATTGTATTATTGCCTTAATAAATTTTTAAATTTAAGTTATGTACTGTTAAATACAATCAAGGCATGAAATAATTGAAATAGAAAGAATTGGAATAATTTTTTTGGAATATAGAAACATTTTTTGGATTTTTATTCAAATTTTTAAGTTATTAGTCTCGGTTTAATCGGAGCTTTGATCTAAACCATTGATGATCCTCGATCGCATCAACGGTTCGCGATCATCTAGAAATCGTTTCGGCTTCGGACCGTTGGATTTCCTCGATCACAGCACAAGATCAGGGGTGCCTCAAATCTCGTCCGTCAAATGGGCCTCGATTGCAGCACGACCATTTCTGATCAACGAAACTAGCGTGGACCGTTGATCAACCTCGAGCGCAGTAATGAATCGCGATCAAGATTAACGAATTCGCTGTGGATCGTTGATCAACCTCGAGCACAGCTCTGAATCGCGATTGAGATTAACGAATTTGCTATGGATCGTTGATCAGCCTCGAGCGTAGTATCGTTTGCGATCAACGAAAATGATCCCAACCGTTAGATTAGGCAGATTAATTCTGGGCCGTTGGATTTTGATGATCCGGTGCTCCTAAGCGCTGGTTTTGGCTTTGATTTCATTCGTTGGATCGGACAGATTGGTTTTGGACCATTGTATGCAGTTTCTAATTACCAAAATTGCTTTTTAAGGTTGCTATTATCAGAAAATTGCTAATTATACACTTTCTAATTGATGTAAACATTGATTTTTGCACAAATCCCTCCATTTTATTGACTTACTAATGTTTTTCCCCTTTCTATTTCTTTAATATTGTATTTATTTATTTATTTTTTTAATATTGTCAACACTTAATACTTTATGTTTCTTTATATTATTTTTTATTTCCTCATTTCTATGTGTTTATCTCATATTTTTATTTTCAAAGGGTACGAATAATTATATAATTCACTCTACTTACTTTATATTGGATAATTAATCCCATAATTGCAAAATTATAAATTTATTAATTAATATTCGATAATTATACTAACCTTACATCATTAGTTAGATCATCTTGATGCTAAGTTTTCATTTGCCTCCAATATTTTTTATAATTTTTTTCTCAAGGAATTTTATTTCATTAATAATTCTTTGTTGACAAAATTATGAGGTATTACAACACATGTGAGTCGTCCCATGCTTATTTAGAAACCATGAAGGGATGATCCCATATACACAAGCAAATATGATAGTGTACACCGCCTTAGGACGTTCAAACCGGTAAGAAAGAAGAATGGAAAAGTTTCCTAAAACCTAAGATACTCTAATCTTGGTGCCACCATGAAGAATGACCATCATATCCTCACTTTGAAAACCCTTGTTGTCCCTCATGCTCATGCAAACCAAATGGAAGTTTCACAAATAGAAACTAGATGAGGCACGAAATCAAGCTGGATTTCTATGCTAAATACCCTATTTAACTCTTATTTTATGCTCCACTCAAAGGGAACCCAAATTAGAATGTTTCCTTGAGCTCAATTGGAAAGATTATCTTATATTAACCTTGACGCCTAAGTAAAGGATGGGATTGGAAGGTTTCTTGCTCACACCTTGACCAGATTCACTTGCTGATTTGTGCACACCGACCTTGGAAACAAATCAAACCTTGGGCTCTAGTACACACATGCCATGACGTTCCACAAAAAAAGATCCCATGCTTTGCCGCCAAGAAAAAGATGCAAATAGGAAAGTTGCCATGTACGCAAAATCTAATCTTATCTTGATGCTCAAGGGGATTTAGCAAGTGTTCTAAATCCACTTTATGTTCATACATAAAAAGGAAATCAAATGAAGCTCAAATAAAGTACTCACACTAGAAATTGGAGACCATATCTTGCTCACTTGCCCAAACCATGCTCACCATGAAGAATTGGAAAGATTCACTAGCCCAAACCATGTCCCATGTGTGTGTAGGAAAGATTCTCTTTTTGAGCATGCCCAAACCATCCCCTAGTGCTCTTGAAACTCTATATAAAGGCCCTTGTGTGCTCACTTTTTCTTCATCCTAGAGCAAGAGCTGACAAGTCCCTCTTATTCTTTCTAAGCCTTCTTCTTGGCACCCCTTCTCACTTATCTTTTGTTCTTGAGTGTTCTTAAGTGAGAAGTTACTTTTCTTGAGTAGTTTAGTGTTCTTGAAGTGCTTAGATTATAAAAACTCTGTCGGGTTTTCGAGAAATTGCAAAACAAGGTGGAAGTAATTTTAAAAACCCTCTTTACTAGTTTGAATTGATATCATGTTCATGCATATTTTAAAATCTGTTTATCGCACATATTTCCATTTTAGTCCATTCATATTATTTAATTTTCAATTTGATACATATGCCATGTTTAAGCATTTATAAAAATCATGTCATGCCTAATTTCTCATGCTTAGGTCGATTTTGAGATATGATGCATGCAAGTGGTGTTTTTATGCTTTCATGATGATAATATGCTAAATTTTAATTCTTTTATGATTCATGATTATGAGAATTCAAATAAAAGATTTTGATACTAAGAACCACATATTGTCATAGTGATACAAAGGGATACTATAGGTGTTCTTTACATATACTACGTGTATATGAGTTGCATATACTGTGTGTATATGGGTAGCACAAAATACTTGGAATACGGGCAAAAGACCTTAAATCTAATGGAATGTGGCATAAAGAATTGTCTTTCCACTCAAGGAGAGATATTTTGATAAGAACATCAAGGGATTGGACCCCCCTTTCAATCTAACATATAACTAAAAATAAGAAACAGTTTGAAATGTCTAATGTATGCAAGTGTTTAAATTAGTAACTTGGTTGTTTTTAGAATGATTTATTTGGCTATGTGTTCACCCTTCCTCTTTTATCTTTTCAAAAAATTGAATTACATAATGAAGCTTGTTAAGGATTTAGATTGCTTAAGGCATCTCCAGCGCTTAAACGGGCACTGGGGACAATGCTTCCAAGTTTTTTACAAAAAAATTTTAAAAGAAAAAAAAACAAAGGTGTACAACGCATTTAATGCGCTGCAGACCTCTGTTTAAGAAGAAAATAGAGTGTTGAGCGCTCGATGGAGACCTAGCGCTCAACACTCTTGATGTTGAGGTGGCGCTCCATTGAGCGCCCCTTCAGTGCGTTAAACGCACATTAAAGTTACCCTTATTTTTAGAAAGTTTTTATTTTTTAATGTAAGAGCATGTTGCTCAAGTTTTGAATAAGTTAGACTTTTGCTGAAATAGTTTCTATTTTAGAGTTATGTACTCTCTTTCTTTTAATAGCTTAAATGCAAGTTATGTACTTATCTTATTTAATTCAAACAATGAATAAAGAAAATGTTCTTTTATCTCTTTGTGTTATCTTATTGAATTAAATAAATTGGGAGGTGTGCTCACAATGTTCAATAAGAATTGGAATAAAGGGCTAGTAAGGCAAGTTGTATACTTATAATGTAACACCGGCCTGACCAACCTTGTGGATGAATCCAATTGAAAGTCTTATGGGTTGGGGTGTTACAACACAATTTGCGATGTTGAATGAACTTGCTAATTCTTGTGATTTCAACAATTTATATAGAAATTAAATGTCACAAGGTATTTCAAAAATATTATTACATATACACATACATATGTATATTTCGAACTCTTATTTATTGAGTTTCTTGACAAATTTTTGGGGCATTATTTGATAATTGACATTTCTACTACATTTTCATAGTTTTTTCTAGAGAATTATTTTTTTCAAATAATTTCCTCTAATTTTTATTTAATTTAAAAACTTAAATTTTTTTTCAAAAATTCTAGGTGTTACACCTTTTCTATGTGAATTGATATATTTTTAATAAAAATACAATTATTTTGTAATTATTATATTTTGTTTTCCAGGAAGATAAACTTATGGCTTTTCTATCAAACTATTTTTTCTGAATTTTTTTCTTTTTTTGTTTTACAATTTCTAATTATAGTTTTACCAATTACACATATTAATGTCTTAATAGTTTTTTTATTAAATCATAAGGCCAAACCTATGAATATAAATTAACATTTTACTTTTAACTAATTTATAATTATTATAGGTGCTAATTTTTCATATTCTAAAATATCTATTTTTATTTCAATTCACTCTATATTTTTAGCATGTTCATATGCCCTAATTTGTGATTTTTATTTCTTAACACTAATTTTGTGAAAGTTAATGTTTTAGCCTAATTGCTTAACATCAATTTCCAGCAAGTTAATTTGCTGGAAATTCTTAATAATGAGCATTTCTTTATTATTTTATAACCATTTAATCTACACTACTAATTACTATTCTTTCATATACTAAATTATATTTCTCCCAAAAATAATTTATAAAATAACTGTTAATCAAATTTAAGGCTATTTTAACATCTTAAATCATTTACATAGAATTAATAAATATAATCTACACATCAATTCACCATATTCAAATCCTATTTACGTGTGCAATCTAATTTACATTTCTTATATGTTTGTACATGATAATAATTTTTCAATTATTAAAATTTATGGATAATAGTTTCCATAATATACATGCATACACATACTACACGATTGTATACAACACGTATTCTAATCATATATCATGCAACAACTATTATAACATCAATTTGTATTTTTAATCTAAGATTCCTAATACATTCTATAAAAGCAAAGAATATATAATCATACATAAAAGCATAGAGTTTAGAAATACATACCCTCTCAATTTAATTTCAATTGTTTATACCCAAATAGATCGAAATACATCAAAAGTTTGATAAGATTTTTATGTGGTTGTTTTGGTGTTAGAAAGAGAAGAATATCAATTATTGATTGAGTTGTTGGCCTAACAAGAATGAAAAGGTCATTATGTATTTAAAGAATAAGAAAAGAAAAGATGATTATAGCAAAAAAAAAAAAGAAAAAGAAAAGAAAAAAGAAGAAAGAAAAGCAAATGAAAGAATGACAAAAAATAGTACATTGATTGATGGTATGGTGGACAGACAATATGTAAATCGGAGTGGAGTTTACTTACATTAACTGGCTGGTAATTCTTGGCCAATAGAGAAAATAGGATGGAAATTTGGAGAATTGACTAGAGGGGAGATGTGGGTGTAAATTGAGGAGAGAAGAGGATAAAGATGATAGGGGAGTGAACACCTTTATATTTATCTTTGATTGTGTTTGATTTGATCACAACTATAATGTTTTTATCTTAATTCAAAATTCGAATTCCATCTTTCTCTCTCACATGGTACGTACCTAAAGGTAGCATTAAGCACATGTTTCGTTTAAAAATTGTATTTAGTTAAGATAAGATCATCTCAAGATTCGTATTCCACTAATAAAATCTAATCTATATCCATCCATTTAAACTTACCGTCTCGTACAACATATGCACAAGATTTCATCCCAAGTCAATTTAAACTTTATTCCAAAATTTAATATTTAACTCAATTTTAAAGAGTTTAAATAATAAAAAGATATATCATTAAAAGGTCATATCTTTTTTTTTTTTTTTTTGTTCACATGCTCCTTAGGTTGATAATTAAATAATATTTGGACCCGTGCAATCACCACATCTCAATTTTTAAGCTACACAGCTTTCGGGCCAACACAATAATAAGTATAATTAAAGTTTATCCATTGATTTCATTACTTCTAATTTTGTCATTAATTAACATTTTATGTGTTTATCTTTATAATATTTTATTAATGAACATTGGGCTTATTTTATGTGTCAAGTTCGCTAAATTTTATTAATTAATTCTTATTCTATATACTATATAGTCCATATACACATATACTTAATTTTATTAAAATTTTTATTCAATAAATCCATGATTTTTTTAATAAAATTTGTAAGTTCTTTAATCATGTCCTATTTGTATAAATTATCCACATGTCACTTTTGTTTGCGTACATGTGGTAGTATTTAAGTAAAATGATCATTTTACCCTTAAGTAGTAAAATTAGCATTCTACTTGTAATGGTTAATTTCACCTTTTAAGCTCTAATAACTCTTCTTTGATTTTTTTTTTCTCCTAAGAATTAGAATTTATATCTTTTATCATTTTATTTAATATTTATTTGGAATCTAGTTTGTCAATTTATACCGATAGTTTAAATTTAACTATTATTTAAAAAAAAATTAATTCTAGATGTATTACAATCTACTCCTCTAAAAATAAATTTCGTCATCGAAATTTAAAATGGTTTACTTGAATCATTCACCATCTGCGACAATGTTGATCAGTTGTTGTTAATGAATAAATCAAGATGCTTGATTCACATTTTACTTATTAATTCTCAGGTTGCTTCCTCGTTAGAATTTGATTCCAACCACTCTTGTTTCTAAGATTTTGTAGGTTACATCAACCATAATGATAATATTTAAATAATTTCATTAATTTGGACATTATGAGATTTAAAAGTTACAAAATACTAATATTAAGTAGCTACAAAGATATTTAATATAATTATTTATAACAATAATTATATTTTTATGTAATTATAATATTTACAATTATCAATTAAATAATTTACATATATCTCAATATCTGCATTCATTTATTTAATCAAAATGAATGTTTCTACACAATTATTATCATACTGCACTTTATTAAAAGGAAAAAATACATTTTTGTACATAAAAATAAGAATATTTACAAAAATACCATCATTTTCATTTGTATACAAAAACGAGGAAATTAATAGCAAAAATACTGAAAAATGGTTTAAAATGAATTTTTATGAAAACAAAAATATCGGTTTAAAACTCTAGTATATAACGTGTATAACTTATGTATACAAAATGTAATATGTTGCAATATCTCAAAAACCACTTGTGTATAGCATGTGTAACTTTAGTACAACGAATGTATATAACGTGATATTTGTTCAGAAAAGATCTATTGGTGTTATTTTTTAATAAGATCAGTATAACATGTGTATACAAGAGGATAACAGTGTTCAAAAATTGATTTGTTGGTATTATATTAGTACAACGTATAAATAATGTGTGTATACAAAGTGATATCAGCGTTCAGATTTGATCTGTTGGTATAAGTAGATCGTTGTTGCCTTTGTCAAATATAGTATATCATCCTGCTACTATTGTTCGGTGCCGCATAAACAATGGATCCGTCGGACTGGATGAGCAACCTTCTCTGGAAAGGAACAGTGAAAAGTCACTCAGAACGGTCTGGTTCGCCTTTGTTTCCAACACCTTGCCGATTGCCTCACTGTTATGTACAACGATTGCCTCACATCTACCGGATAAGAAAAACAAGAGAAAAAGGCCATTGGGTTATCACTATCGTTGTTCTTTGCTGCTTCAGAGAGTGACTGGAACATGCATGCTAAGCATTCGTCTAGTCAGTGGTCAAGGTCTCGCTACCATATTGAGAGGCTTGAAATCCACCGAATGTCGACTAGCACATACACGATGATAGGAGATCGATGGCAATCAAAGCAAGAGTGACACTTAAGGATGAAAGGGAATAGAAACCCAGCAATCGAATCAGCGAACAACATCTGTGATGGGCTATCAACGATTGGCAAAGCAAAATGAAATAGAACCTTCTCTGGCACCATGTGCACCACCCATTTGATCAAATCCGTTGGTGCAAGCATGGTGGCGATAGAGACGTGCAATGGAGAAGACAATGATGAGCAGATCAACGAATAACATTTGCGATCGACAATTGACAAAGCAGAAACTTCTCCTGCACCGTGCGCACCACCCACTGGATTAGATCCATTGTGAAAATAATATCAATGTTATTCCATTTTTTATATGTTTTGGCTTCGAATGATTGAGAATTGTAGAAGGTTACAAAAGAGGAGAAAGTTGCAGCAAAATCATGTGGTGGGTTTTCAAAAATCCCTATAATTTGGATTCTAGAGAGTAAGGTTTGTTGGAGGTGGTTTTGAGTTTAAGTTTTACAAGAACAGGAACAAAGAAAAAGAACATTACTATATATATTCTAATATTTTTGATAATAATTAACAGTATTTTTTGATATATACAATAAGGTTATACAATACATAAATAATATATATATATATATATATATATATATATGTGTGTGTGTGTGTGTGTGTGTGTGTGTGTGTTATTAAGCTAATTTTTCTGACATTTTTTATAATTTTCTCTTATTAAAAGTGTGTAGCTATAAGTTGTTATATATTTGCTTGGTATTTATCAAAATGAGCAGCCCCATTGTATATAGGTGTCCCTGCCTCTTCAAATAGTAAACATCAAATGGTCCGTCCGTTAGCGGTATTCCATAAAATATAATATGATAAAATATAAATAAATAAAATAAAATAAAGTAGTTTAGTGTTTGGTATGCCTTAATATAATTTAAAAAAAACCTTTAAAATTGAACAAAAATTACTGAAATGTTATGAAATAAAAGAAAAACTACTAGAAGATCAAGGAACTACTAGAAGACAAACTTGAGAAAATAGAAAATGGAGAGAACTTTTTATTCTCTTGATAATAGGTTGAATTTCAACCCTTGGTACCAACTTTACAATGTAAGCACCCCTTTATATAGATTTTAGGAATGGGGGGTTACATCAATCATAATTATAATATTTAAATAATTTATTAATTTGAACATAAGGGTTACAAAATCTTAAATATTAAGGGGTTACAAAATATTAAATAGTAGGGGTTATAAAAGCATTCAAGATAATTATTTATAACACTCCCCCTTTGAATGCATTTTATATAAGAATATGTCTCATTAAAACCTTACTAAATAAAATCCCGTGGGAAAAAAATATAGAAGGAAAAAGAGTACATATTCTTTTAGAGTCTTATATTATTGTTAAGACTGTCTCATTAAAAACCTTGCAAGGAAAACTCAGTGGGATAAAATTTTAGCTAAGGAAAAAAGAGTACAGTGCACTAATCAATAACTCATTTTTATTCTCCCCCTCATCATGACATGTGTAGACTTTCTTTTGTTGTTTTACTTGAAATATCTTGAGTTAGCATATCCAAACCTTGTACTTGGCAGAACTTTTACAAGCAAGTCTTCAAGATTTTCACTCAATCTTATTTGTTGAATATCAATTCCATCATTCTTCTGAAGTTCATGTGTAAAGAAGAATCTCAGTAAAATATATTTGGTTCTGTCACTTTCGATAAATCCTTCTTGTAATCACGCAATACACGTTGCATTTTCTTCATATGATGTTGACAGACAAGCTTCCACAGTATCTTTGAATATGTTGGATCATAGATCTCAGCTATACACATCATGACTTGCTTCATAGATTGTCAGAATCTCGATATAACTTGTTTCATAGATTGTCATTTGAAAAATCTACTTCATGGATCATTATGACATTGCAATATCAACATAAGTGAAAATAGATCTTCTTTGTAACCTTATTTTATGAGGATCCGATAAGAACTCAATATCTGCATTCTAGCCAACTTTGGTGTTGCTTTGCTTTTCTCGAAAATATAGAATTATATCATTTGTTTCTTAAAGATTGCAAAGTATATGCTAAATGTCATTCTAATATCTTCGAGCTGGTGAAGCTAGTGAGAGCTAAGTAGATAAAACGATATCTAATCTTATGCAATTTGTTAAGAGCATAAGTACATCAATGGTAATAAGATTTGGCACTTTATGACCAATAATTTTTTTTTCTATCATGAAGGTGAAAAAAATTGTTGTCAATTTCAAATGATCTAATTACCATTTGAGAACTTAGTGATGTTTTGTCCATCTAAAACTTTATGAATAAACTTAATGATGGATAAGAATTCAACTTGAAAAATTCTCAATCTATAGGTTGAGATAGAATTTTGTTTTTCCAAGATCTTTCATATCAAATTTCTTCAAATTTGATATATTTTCTATTTCTCCACTAGTTCCTACATGGCTATATCATTCAAGTAGAAAATAACAAGGACATGCATAATAAACACGAATTAATAAATGTAATTATAATATAAACATATAAATATGATTACTAATAACAATCAACAGCATTCTAAAACATGCACACAAATAATCAAGTAATATGATAATATTAAATATTCTAAAATTTATATTTCGAAGCATTTGCTTCAAGCATGCATTTTAAATCCTTTAGGGATTTTAATCCTTCTGGGATTTTTTATATATATTATCATCTATAGATCAAATTTCTTTGAAAATCTTCATAGAATATTCATTTACATCCAACACATTATATACTATCAAGTATAAAAATATTTTTCATTCGTCAATGAGTTTAAATTGCCCATTTTTAATGTCGACATTATTCCACAATCTATAGTGTGGGATCCCCATTTTATAGAATATCAATGGACACTTTGAAATATCATAAATATCATGAGCAATATTCATTTTCA
>JAJIYU010008808.1:0-17605 GCA_030144865.1 Tinospora cordifolia | reverse complement strand
CACACCATGCATGCATATATCATATAGCCAAATGAATTGTATAATATTAACCCACTTGATATATAAGTTACTTTCATTTAAATTCTTTAATTTTTCTTATTTCTTTTTTTTCCAAATAAATAATTTAATTTAAATAATTTCTACACGTAACGTGTATTTATACTATGATTGCACGATTAATACGTACGTCCACGTGTAATCCATACCATACATGTATTTCTACCCATCTACTTTTATTTAAAATAATTTATGTATTAAATTAAAAAGACGGAGTGTTACACCTTAAGTCTTAACGACAACTCAAAATAACCTATTGCTTAAAACGCCTAATGTTTGAAAGTGTGTGACATGTCTATTTGTTTAATTGTTATAATATTCTTAATATTCGATTTGATCTATTAGGCTCTTTGAGCTCACTCAAATCTTAATATCAAATTAATAGTAATCGGGAGTGGTTGAAGGCTTGTTC
Source organism: Tinospora cordifolia (assembly GCA_030144865.1). Taxonomy (NCBI): domain Eukaryota; kingdom Viridiplantae; phylum Streptophyta; class Magnoliopsida; order Ranunculales; family Menispermaceae; genus Tinospora; species Tinospora cordifolia. The sequence goes on along the minus strand of JAJIYU010008808.1, from coordinate 17,136 downwards.
ATAACTGATGTTAGTTTCTGTAGTGGTTTTCAATTTTGTTGGGCATGGTGACCCTGTAGAGTCATAATCAAATTTTTATTTTGTGAGTTGAATAGCAAAGGGCTTTGGGGCCCAAACAGTATCTATTTATTTTAAATGTGAGAAATTTATTGTATTGATGATCAAATTTCATACTGGACCTTTTATGATATCACTTTTATTTGTTACATGGTTATTTTACTTGTTGATGACCTTGTATTTATGCAAGATTGTGACACAAGTACTATAAAGAGTAGTAGTGATGCCCTATTTCTTAATTGACCCGATGAGTTTTTTGTCTATGATGAACGATAGTTGATGAATCTCTCCAGCTAAAGCTATAATAATGAATTAGATTGCATTTAATGATCAACGAGGATAATATCAACATTTTGCCCTCAAAGATGGTCATTGAGAGGCAGCATGTTACAATATTAATGGGGTTGTTTTTCTACGTGTTTGTTTCCAATATTAATGTAGCACTATTCATGGTAAATTATGTGTGAGAAATTATATTTCTAACAAATATCTAAGTTGGCAAAGTTCAATTATTTGGCAAAATTATTTCTGAGATTTAAATAAAGAGGAATATCAATATCTTTCAGATAGGGAAACACTGCATGAAGAGATATAACTGCAAATTTAAATATCGACAACTTATCAAAAAAAAATCTAGTGAGATAATAACATATAAAGCAATGTGCTATCTGCCACTTGTTTTTGAATAAAAAGTTAAAAGAATCATATTAGATGTTGATCAGATCATTTATTTTATTGTACAAAAAATAAATAATACATTTACATGAAATGTTGCAGACATTATTTAATCATTCTACTAATCATCATCAGTTGTTGAATTGTCTACCAACTTTACATTTTTGACAGAACCGAAGTTCACATTACAACAGCAGAATTTAACAAAAGAAAAGAAAAACCTAACGGCCAGAAAAATTTCTAATTAAAGAGAAGTTCTTATATATCTATATGATTTCATTAAGTTGCGCCCTAGTTAACATACAACAAGAATTATATTTTCAAAGCCTGTCATTCTGTAACTTCTCCATCATCTAATTCTGTTTTTCTTCACACATGATTAGGATAGGCCGACTACAGCTAGAAGATTGGACAGATTGAAATTTTTCAAAATATTTTTAAACCCATTAATTGATGTTGTTCCTGTTGTCAACAGGAGATGCAGAGGCATTATTGCTGGAAGTAAATGGCTGCAATGAAGGTGGAAGAAACAAGAAGTTTCCTTGTTGTTGTGTAGCTGATGAAGATGATCTATTCAAGTAGCTGGATCCACAACCATTTGCGTTTGTGCTAGGAGTGTAGGTAGTGGTTGGAAATTGTTGATCTCCCAATTTCATATTCTGAATTATGTTCTCCACGACAGCTTGGTTTCCATGGGCTCCTCCAACACCACCATTAACAATTGATGTAATTGCAGAAGCCAGTGCTGATCTGAAACTTGGGTCAGATGTTATTGCCTTGGTTGCAGCAGCTATGGTTTCACTTAGAGTCTGTTGGCTTGGGCTTGTGGTCCTTTGGAGGAGAGGCTGGTAGAGATGTTCTTGACTAGGAACTTGTCTTCCAAGATTTAGAGCACCCATTTGGTTCTTGCTATTGTAGGGTTGATGAGTCCCGTAACTTAGGTATCCATTGGCCCAAGATATTGGTAGAATATTACTGTTGGATTCTGATGATGAAAAGTTGAAACTTGGAGTTGGATATCTTGAGTTGCCAGGGAAATTGGAAGAAGAGAACAACCTATTGAATTGGGAAGTTGAAGACGAGGATGACGTAGAGGGTGGGGCAGTAAGATCTAGGGTAATGGTTGGATATGAAGGCGAAGATGAAATTGAAGTGTTGGGGAGGTAGAACTGCCGTTGCCTTGAATTATTATTATCAGAAAGACTGAAATTTAATCCGTGAAGATCAGCAGCAGAAGTGATGGAGCTACTGGAGGGCGTAATGCCCGGCCTAACGGAGCTTGTTGAGCCTGACATTAGCATGCAAGCTGCAGCCGAAGTGGTTGATGCCATGGCAGTTGCTGAAATTGGAAGTGGGTGGTTGTGGGTTCCCTCGTACGTAGTGATCAAGATGGACATGTCCTCAGCACATCTTTGCACCTGAAATTTATATTTAGAAATTGAATCATGAGTGTCTATGTTAATTACAATGATTGTATAAAGTAATAAATTTTTTGATTACTTAATCTGTAGATTAAGTATAATCCCAAGATATATCTATAAAGAAGGATATATAAATAATTACCTGTTTTCTTACGGGACATGCGGGTGCAACCGTGCATCGGTAGTAGGCACGGGGACATGGATTTCCTTTTGCTATTTTCTGCCCATATTTCCTCCATTGGCATCCATCATTCATCTGTGGACATGAAATATATGCAGTATATCAACTATCCATTAATAGAACAACAAATGGTGATAAGTTGTTTAGATCTATAATCTAATTAACGATAAGAATTTTCAACTCATGACATGGAATTAAGTTTCAGCTTTCATTATGATTAATATGTATTTGATTTTCAAAAAATGATGATGATATAATTATAATACATTGCACTGTTTGTGGGAGTCCCGAAATTTTTCTTGCACTATAAAGATAATAATTTCAATTAAAGACTAATATTGTTGTTACCACATACAAACCTCTATTTGTGAATTTGATCATTATTATGCTGATTATCTTCTTTTCAATTGGACGTTTTCCTTAGGAAACTAGGTAGCTGGAAAAGTTTGTGAGTGCTAGAAATAACGATGGATGATGAGTGGTGGTGTATACTAACCGTAGGCGTGTCACATCTTGCGCGAACAGAAACCCTAGCTTTCTTCATGGTGGTCTGTTGAGAAACTTCATCATCTCCAGCGTTACTACTTTTCGTTACTTTAAGCATTTTGCTGGGTGGCCACTGCTCTCCTACGTCTTCCTGATCTTTGTGCTCTAATTCAAAGCTATTTTCTGGGCTTATTGGAACATTGTTTGAACCAGCTCCAGCTACAGAGTTGGAAGCTACTACATCGACCTTGCAATCCAGCCCAAGAGCCAATTCTTGTTTGAATTGATCACCACGATCTTCTTGGTGATGATCCTGCTTTTTGGACTTGCTAATAATTGAAGAGCTAATCTTCTGATCATGGTTAGAATCATAATTATTTTCCTTTAACATGGACTGATGGTGCTGTGGATCACTTGATGATGAGCTTCTTCCAAGACACAGTGAAATAAGTTCTGGGTCTTCCATTTCTTGATGAGTGGCGGAAGTAGCTGGAGCGGTACTAATAGTATTATTAATTTTCCTGTTGGCTGACTGCTGCTGATCTTGCTGAACGATGTCAAAATAGTGCATTTGCAGAGATTGATATTCCTTCATGATTCGAGCTAATACCGTTTTTAGCCTTTCGTTTTCTTCTCTTACTTCGCCCATTTCCGCTTTTGCTGATTCCAGCTGATCATCCTCCTGCTTAAATGTTGATTAACATGCAATTAAGCTCTCATAACATCCAAATAATTTTTTTAAAACTATGATCAAGGTGAATGTTTATTAATGATCTCATAAATCTAGCTAATTTCTTAATTACCTGATCTTTATGGGTTGGAGATGATTCTTTGTAAGACGAAGCCACCGGTGATCTTCTGGTTGCAGTGGCAGTTGGCATCTAGACATCCATGAGGTTATATAAGAACACAATCATGAGTAAACGACCTAGAAAATAATAATAATAATAATAATAATAACAACAATTATATATAACTCGCTTTGATAACCTAGCAAATATTCTAATATTTACACCATTAAATTAGGGTTCTAATAAATGGTTGGTAGTTGATATTTGGTAGCCGCATTTTTCAGATGAAAATTCAAAAGAGATGGCCAGTTATTATTTTTATTTTCTACCTTTACGTAGTTACTAATTAATTACGCTAGTTACTTAATTATCTCATGATTACATTTTCTGCTGGTCAAATAAGTTTATCAGATCACAAAATTCTGAGTTAGAATTATTTTTTTTTTTCTATAGCTAGAGAAACCTCGAAGAAGAAGAAAAAAAAAAAGGAAAAAGAAAAGAAAAAGGGTTTTGAAAGTTATTTTATATGAACTCTAGAGTAAATTGTAGCCTACATATAAGAAATTGGATTGGAGTTCTTATTGTAATTTTAACATTAATCATATTAAGTACCTGTTTTCTGGTGCCTAAATCTGTTGATGATTTCGGTGATGAACTGACATCTTCTTGGCGGTGACCGATCTGAAATACCAAAAATCTATTAATGAAGGCTTTAACAATCTATCAAGATAGAACAAATCAATTCAATGAAATATTACGAAAGAATTATATTCAACACTGCAGATGCGTAGATCTTACAAAATAACCAGTGAAAATGAAATTTTCAGAAACTTTCAATAAAGATCAAATATCAAAAGATCCGAGAAAACAAAATTCAAAAGTAACACCACACCATGTCATAGAAAAGAAAACCATGAACACGAAGAAGAAGTAAAACTAAAAAGAAGGAAGATTTTCTTCCAAGAAATGGTTGTAATATGATCACCTTGTTGGAGCTGTGATTATGATCGTCATCATCCTTAGATTCAACTCGCTTTTCCTCCTTGATAACAACCCCATTAATGAGATCAGAAGCTCTTGGAGCCGTCTCCATTAATTCACAGTCGTTCTTCTGTAAGAACTTTGCTTTGGGATGGATAGATAGCTGGCTTTGGAGTTGTAGCTCTTATTATAAAGACTCAGAAAAACGTAGAGAGGAGAGAGAGCGAGAGAGCCTCCCGTTTTAGACTTCTAAAATTTATTTATTAATTAATTGAATAAAAAATGAAACCCTACCCATTTGCACACTTTCACATAATTATTATATATCTATATATATATATATATATATGTCAACGGTTCACCCCAAGAAGCAAACGCTTTTCTTGTTTATTTTTTTTATTAGCTTTTCTTCCTTTCTTTATTGAAGAACAGTGCAACTTCAACGTTTAAAATGAACCAGCCCTTTACGACTCAACTTCAACGTTAAAGAAATTGATTAATGATCCCGTACTCCACACGTTTGTCAACTATGTTAACTGCCGTAGCATGATTGTAGCAACTTGGAGAATTCAAATTCAACTTCTTTTAATTTAAATGTCTAACTTAGGCCTTAATAAAGTAAAGTAGATTTATATATATATAACCACCCTATAGGAGTAAAAGTTTCTAAGATGAGTTGAGTTGAATTGTAATATTTACCCAACATTCTATGCATGGCGTGTTTCTTATATGGTCATGATTTACCAAATTCTCTCTATTTTGATCTATTTGATCCTAAAATTTAAAACCCTTTTAATGTTCCCACCAATTAAATCATATTAAAAGATGGATGTAATTGTTTTTTTTTTTTTTTTTTTGGGTGGGGATGGGTCGAGGAGATAACTCTAACATAGTAGAGACAATAACCACATTACAAATGAGGGATAAAATTTTAGGACTATACCACCCTGATTTTTTATTACTAATTTTTTATATATTTTTCATTCCAACACGTCAATTGAAGATAAATGAATATTTTTTGATTTCTATATAGGTCAAGGACAACAATATATCTTTTTTCCATATTAATTAATAAGACTTTTTACCCTTGCCCATTTATTATAAACCTATCGCTTTAAATTATCTATCCATCAAGTGATAACCCGGGAAATATTTACTGTCTATTATTTATTAACTAATAATACAATCCATTAAATGATAAAAGTTTAGAAAGGCTAACAAATTAATGACTAAATAACGGTAAAGGGATTCAAACTCTCCCCACGTAAGTAATGAAAGTTTCTACCAACCATCTAAGCAACAAAGAATTGGCAAATCATAAGTTGAGATTGCTTATGATAACTGTGAGATCATTAGTACGAATTAAATTTTCTAAAAAAAAAAGGGTTTTTATATTTTAAAGCAAAGATTTTAATTGGGGTACTTGCTATAGATTAAAAATTATGGTATAACTTCATTAAATACTTAAGAGTCAAGTTTCAGTGTTCATTAAAATAGGTTATGCGATCTAACTGTTAAAATAATCACTTTTAGATTAGCAATTCTGAATTAATTTTTAGCAACTTCTTACATTTATGCCAAAATTATAATTTTTTTTCCTTACTTAATTTTTTTTAATTTTTCATAGTAGGTTGAATATATTATTTTATTATAAAATCACTTATTTTAAGTTATAACAAAGAGTTTCATAATTTTTATAATCACTTTTTTGTAAGTTATAACAAAAATGATATAAATAATTCTACAATCACTTTTTTAACATTATAATCTTAAACAAATAAGACCAACGCATCGTTCTGATGATGTTATAATAATAGAAACTTTGTGTATTAAGATTAAATTTAATGTGATATAATTAAAAATGTATGTGCACATTCACTATTATAGTTATGGTACAAGGTGGTAAACTTAGTTGGTGTCTCAATTATTAGGATGGTCTAAGGGATTCAATTGTTGGATACATCATACAAGAGTTCAGAGTACTTTGAATCCAAGTACTCCAATTCCACTCGGCACCCAAGGGACCTTTCACCATTTTCGTATATACCAAGAAATCCTATAAAATTCTAAAGAAGACTAGAAACTCAAAAGTATGGACTGGTCTTATTAGCCCAAATTACACATCCTCTTACAAATCCACCTCCCCAAAGGAAAAAAAGAACGGTTCAAGCCGCATTCGCCGGCCACCACCAAACGCTACTACTCCCGTTGAAGTTTAGTATATAATTGAACGTCACATGGCCGAAGGTTTCGGGTCAAAGCTTTAGCGTTGCCATCGTCACATTCCGACCACTCCACCTCCGTCAAAACTTTCTCCCGGCTGTCTTGAAACATCCTCAGATTCCGGTCAAATATAATTTTAATTAGTGATCCATTGCAACAAGTTAAAAAGAAAATTTCATAAATCCGCTGGCTGTTAAGCTGACAATGTTATACAGATCAGAACTTTTGGCAACAAAAGATAAGATTAAAAAAAAAAAAAAGTAAACAAAATAATTTTCAAAAAAAAAAAAAAAGTCTTATTAACTTTAGATATTAATTGAAGCTGTTGACACAAAATTTCGTTTGATATTTTAAGAATGTATATGAAGATACAGATATTATTAAATACATACTTGTCTGGAGAATATGTGGAAAATTTTATGTCCTAATACCGGTAAATGTTGTTGGAATTGCCATTAATAAAATATTTTTCAGAATAAAACAGTAAATAACTTATAAATAACATAATTATAAACTATATATTAATATATATATATATATATGGAGAGAGAAAGAGAGAGAAAGAAATTGGTTAAAAAAAAAAGTCCTAATTCTAGATTAAAAAAAAAACAAAAAACAAAGACGTTTTGGGGAGAGTTTAATTAGTATATTCAATGAAGACACTTTACCGTTGTAGTTAATGTTAAATACTCCCCACCTTGGCCCTCATAAAGAATAAACCTAGCTACTTACATGCCAAGCAGATCTAATGTAGTACTTTTTTGTCAAATACTAACACACACACACTTATAGGATGCGACTATAAGAACTCAAACTCTATCTTCCTTATAGAGCAGAGAAGTATCTGACCAACTGCCCTACTAGTGGTTAGTGATCTAACGTAGTATCTGACACCGTTAACAATGCCTACTCAGAGAATTGTAGCATAAGGGCGATCGGAATTATGCTCAAAACACATGAGCTGAAGTAGAAGGCGAGTGTCTGAGGACATTAGCATGGCGAATCGCAACAAGTGTCTCAAGGATCCATGACACCAAGCAAGTGGCAATGGGAAACAAATGGCCAGATTACCTAGTGAAGTTCAAACATCTGATAAAGGTTAAGAACAAGGTAAAGGAATCAGGGGGTGAGTGTGAGTCTAAGCCAACAACTTAAAGGTCGAGCACACAAAGAAGAACCATTAACAAAGAACGTATTAGAACTGTTGCTACTAAAATAGTTTTCAACAAATGAAAGAGTAATAACATTTAAAAAAATTATATATGTGTGTGTGTAGGAAAATTGGTTAAAAGATAGACTTATAAAAATTGTAGACAAAAAATAGAGAGAAAGTTTTAAAAAAATAATTATAAAAATAGAACTATTATTTAGTTTAATGTCATTTTAGCGGTAAATTAAAAAATGATTTAAATACAATGGTAAAACAGTAAACAAAATTGCAATGCAACCATATCCATGCTGATGAATCAAATACCACACAAATCAGTGGGACCCAAATGGCATTTAAATAGGAAGCAAAAGAGTCAACTGTGTCACTTTGGTGGGAATAGGACGTAATATTAAAAAGAGTTAGAATTATGATATTACAATATTAGTTCATATTTAGTTAATATTTACTTATTTATTCTCTACATGTTGGCCCACTTGTACATGCAGCTCTATTTGGTTATTCTGTCTGAAAAAGAATAGTCTATTTTCTTGACTTTCGTGTATTTTCAAGATAAACAAATGTCATTGTTTTCTCAAAAATGGGGTAACGAGCGAGACCTATTAATGTTCCTTTGAAAATTAATTAAAATTCAACTCCCTCAGTTGCAATATCTTAGTTAAATAAATTATTTATTTCTTTTATAGAAATCATAGTTCGGTTTGGTGGTCTTCAAGTTTTTTTTTTTTTTAAGTTTATATTTTTTCCTTAAATTAATTTAATGTAATTTTGATTTCTTTTTTATTTTTATTAATGGCAATAACAAAGTTAAGAAATTCTTTTTCAGATACATGAGAATATGATGAAAATATACTTCCTTAGTCTCAAAAAGAATGTTTACTTATATTTTTTAAAAAAAGTATTTTAAGTGATCTAATTAGTGAGTATAATTTTACATAAATACAATTTGTTTATACCCTTTTGGAAGTACTTTGTAATTTATAAATAGACTTGAATGCTTCAAAAATAATTAAATAAAGATAAATCGGATATAAAATATTTAATTAAAAAGTAGGCAATCTTTATGAAGCATCCCAAAAGAAAAAATGAATGTGTTTTTTTAGATGGAGCAGAGTAACTAATTGTATTCTATATCATCACATTAACAATGTACCAAGTAATGTTTAAAGTAGAATTCAAGCTCAAATTTACCCTTACACATCATTTAAGTTTATACTTTAAATTAAGTTAATTACAACAAATTTGAAATATATAGGACCTAACATTCAAACCATTCTAATTAATTAAAGCTGAAATTTTGAATGCTTCAAGAATTTTTTTTTGTTGTAAAATAATTGTATATATATATTGTGCATAAGTATTATAACGATCGATAAATAGAATATATTATTTCCACAAGAATTTGTACTAGTTTTTATTTAAGTATTAAAACTAATATAATTTAATCTTATCCCAATAATTATTAAAATGATTAATAAAACTATTTTAAACTGATATTTAAAAATAGAAAATTAATAACAGAAATAGCGAAATCAATCAACTAATTTAAACTTTACTATTTTAATTTTCACTTATACTTCATTTTATATCATTTTTTTTATTTCAAAACTATTTACAAGCTTCTATCAATGGTCGGGTAAAAACTTATTAACTTATACTCTTGTAGGATTACAAATGTCTTATAAAAAATATATGCTTATCTGATATCAATTCAAGTGCTTCTTCTCATTTTATTGTGGGATAGGTATATACTCTAGTCATGCACCATAAATTATTTATTAAACTAAAAATTTAAATGATAATTAATTAATTAACTAACTGAGTACTAAATCCTAAGTCCAATATCCAATATCTAAATGATAACATTAAATTTATTAAACTGAAAAAATAAAATTAACTACTAAATCCGAAATTCATATAAATCCAAATTAAAATCATGAATATTATTTTATTTCAGAGCTATTTCTAGAACTTCAAAACACAATAGCTTTAACTTGATTGAATAAGAAAAATTAAACATTGAGGAAAAGCAAAGAAAATAGTCTATTATATCATGACCCCACTAGTTTCTCTCAGGCTTCTTTACGTAACATTTCATGATGTTATATAATAATTAATGTGGTAATTAATTCCAATACCCAAAACACCAATTACTTTTTAATATAATGATACCTAAACAATCAAAATAAAAATAAAAATAAATATCTTTTCTTTGCCTCTTCGGTACTTCTAAGTAAATACCTTAGCAATAAAAAAAAAAAAATAGTAAGTGCATGAACGGTAAACAGGACAACCTCTAATACGTTAAATAATCTTAATAAAAGTCAACTAAAACTACAAAATAACATGATAATACAATATAAAATATTGACTTAACAAAGTTGAAAATTAATTAATTGAAGTTTAAGTTTTGAATAATCAAAGATATTTTCTCATTCAAACAAAATTACAACGCAACAATTTACTCTAAGTATATAAGATTAAAAATAAGATTTTGTAAAGTTTATTTCTTTTTTTTTAAATGAGGATATATGATTCAAGAAACGGTATATTTGTATCAAGAAGAAAAAAAATAGAGAACTCAAAAATGGAGGAATTAAGGTAATGGTCCAAGCTTAGGGAGATATGGTAATTTTAATCAATAAAAATTGTATAATTTTCTGTTAAAATAAAATTATTATATCTTAAAGAGAAGAAAAAAAATACTTATTATTATAGTTAAATGTTATATATATATATAATTAAGTGGATAGATACTAACTATTGGTTTGAATCAAAGATTTGTAACATTGAAACTTTTCCAAACTAAGGAAAAAAAATAGTTTCTATTTTTATATCAATCTATGTGTTATCATATTTTGTTAGAAAATCTCCTTTTTCTTTTTAATAAATAAAACCTCGTTCAACCCTTGAGATCCCTTAGAAAATATCTAAATGACAAAATCCACATATAATTTAAAAAGTCAACATTTTGATGAACTACGTTGTGGGCGAACGACTGCGGATCCAGGGTCCTATCTACAACGGTAAAACGACTTCTGGGAGTACTGGATACACGTGCTAGTGTGTCCCGATGTCAACTCTTTCCAGCTGCCAAAGTCGGGTGGCGCGTAGGTCCGGCATCAGCGCGGAATCGACCGTCAAACACCGGTTAAATCCAAACCGTCTCAATTTAGATCGAATGGTATAAGGTGGTCTCAGATTTGGACCGACTGAAATGAAGATTCTGTGTCAGTTCTTTTTCTTGATGGTTGACCCTTGACTGTTGACCCTTGAATATTGTTTGTTTACTATTTTGTCCTTCTGTCATTGCCATTTCACACACATCTCATCCTCCGATTAAATTTTTGGCATCGTGGAAGAAATGGAAAAAATGAAGACTAATTATTACAAAAATAGTTTCCCTTCAATTTAAGGTCAAAGCAACCTTTCAAATTTACTATACTTTTACAAGGGATACTATTTTCCTAATTTTACTAAAAAAATGTTAATTATAGCTTTATAAATAAAATATATCACTGGCACTTTTTTAAATGAACGAATATTACATAATTTAAAAGTATATCATAAATAATGAAAAAATTATGAATACAACTACAAAGCCAAATTGCCTTTCTATTGTAAAATATATATATATATATATATATATATATATTATTAATTATTAGAAAGGGAGGAATTATCATAAACTGATGTAGAAGTACTTTTTTAATTTTTTTTATGAATATTAATGACATTTTTTTCAGGAGAAGAAAAGCCCTTTTATAACTTTCAACTTTTAATAATTATTTATAAATTCTCTTCAATTTAAGAATCACTGGCTGGAAGTTTGATTAGAAGGTACACTAGGCGCCTTAATGAATATGAATATTTTTGCTAATTAATGTTTAAAACACATGCATATTTTTGCAAACGTTGATCAAAATATGTATATATATATATATATATATATATATATATATATATATATTTGAAATTCGCTGGGTTGACTTCCTAAATTCAAATTTTGAGTTAACAAATAATAGGTATCATTAATTAGCTTTAAGATTAAAATGAAAAAGATTCCACACATTTGTCTTGGTCTTAATGTAATATTCCTTTAGAATTCATAAATTTTAACATGATTTTCTAGAAACAAGCACACATATGCATTATATATACATAAGGAGGTATACCTATTAATACTGAAATTTTAGCTGGCAGGTGCTAAAATATCCGGAATGAAACTTTGAACTCAATGAAATTGAAAATATGATTTTTGGAGGTCAATTGATATATTAAATTCACGTTTATGCGATTTAAAGATTAATTAATAAATATAGAAAAAAAATGTATATAAGATAAAATAATGTTAAATAATAGAAAAAAAATGTTATATAATATTGTATAACATTATGAAATACTTATTAGAAAAATGTGTAACATAGGAAATAATATTTATGTATTGAGCTGCCAAATTTATAAAAGTGGCTTGTTATTATATACCAAAGGTGGGATACATGTCGACAATACATACTTTTAGTATTTTGAGTTAATATTAAAAGCTTAATTGACTTTGTTAATCACGTTGATCCTATGGATTAGACAAGTCGACGAGGGTCAGGTTTAGAAAAACTTGACTACAATTAATCAAGTCAATTCTTTGATTGACCAAATACCATAAAGTTAGATTTAAGCCAAGTTTTATGTAGATATTAGAAATTAAGTTGATCACGCAAGATCAAATATCAGTCGGATGCGACCGATCACTAGAGGAGCACCAGGAGCTGAGCATTCTTGTGAGTAATGTTTTCTAATTTATCACTAAACTTGTTATTCTGTCATAAATGAAATGTTCTTACATATTGAAATATATTTGCAATCTTTAAATATGATTTAAATGAAAATGTGCATCAAATAACATATATATATATATATATTATGAAAAGAAAATATTTTAATTAATTTAATGTATGTGCATGGTTAATTTGACAAAACCGTGCATATGTTGCAGTTTTGAGAATCTAGATGAGGGTTGACAATAGTTAAAATATAAAAACCCTTATATATTTGTAAATCATGTGTCAATGCGCAAAAATATATAGTACCTCTAGTGACTAAAGAATCCTAATATCCTGGAGTATGTGTCCAATTGCTATAATTAACTAATAAACCTCCCAATCATTTCTTGTTATGAGTAATACTTTAGTCAACAAACCTACTTCTTCTTACACACCAAAACACATTTCCATGTACTTTTTCACATATTTTCATGTATGTTTCTTTAGCTAATGTGTTTGCTATCCTAGAACCTAAATCTTATGAACAAGCTATTAGTCATCATGGTTGGATTGAAGTAATGAATCAAGAGTTGATAGCTTCACCAAATTGAATTAGGGCCAAATTTACAAAAATGACTGGCTTCAGGTACAATTAATGCAAGGAGATAAACGAACATCTATTAGTACACATGAAGTCAACCAAAGGTTGGATGCACTATGTCATCATTCCTTCATGCATGTTCTGAAGATTATTAAATAATTTAATACCAGAAGTTTTTCAAGCTGAAATATCACAAGTACTGTCTTGTCCCAGACCATCGCAAGGAAAACTATAACCATCAAATAGAGGGAAAATCCAAAAAAACTTAAATAATCATGCATTTTTTCAAATAAAAGAACTGATTAGTTTGGCTTGTAGGCCATTACAAGATTCGTGGATTACATAAAATAACAAATAAACTAAAATAAAAGATATTGAGCCCCATGACTGACTCGAACTAGATCAAATGACTTCATCAAGATTTAGTAGTTCACCTGGTTTAGTATGTGCCTAAAAATAATAATAATAAATGGGGTGAGCTCAAATAAGCCCAGTGGATCATTCCAAGGACTTCTCACGCATTATAAAAATTAAAAAAAACCAAAAATGCAACTACTTCCAAAACATTAAGAACAATTTATTATTTTAGAATTCACATTAAGATGAAAAGGAGAATATGTAGTATTTCCCTTCTCTTGGATGAGGCATCCTTTGATTTAATGCATAGTCTAAGGACACCTTTTAAAGCGAGCATTGAATCTCAAAGACACCTTTTCGAAAGGCATCGAATTTCAAAGATACTTCTAAAATAGGGCTATCCTATGAGTATACCCTAAATAAAACTATATAGTAGTCATACACGAGAGTGGTACTATACTAGTCTATAACCCTAACTCAACTTATCTTGAACCGGAGAATGTTCGGTGGTGGTCGATTATGGACACACCATGTTGAGCTATAAACCACGCCTCCCGTCCCTGAGTCCATGTCATTCGACGATATTTTTCTCTTTCCTTGGGCCACCTAGGAGGCGAACCCGTGTCACATTACTCTCTTTCCTTTTTCTTCTTTCCAAAATTTTGGGACTTCCTGAGTAACATTAACTCATACCCATATTTCATAAAGGTAAAATGTTGAGAAACATTTAAGATAAAAACAATCCAATATCAATAGCATCAATAGCATAGCCTTTGTGTTTATTGCAATGGAAACAACTTCGAAAATTAAATAAAGTAAATTGAGCCAACATGCCCTATAATTTAATAAAATCTCTAAAGAAATAGTCTAAGTGACTTTCATGTAGCCTTGATTTATTAATTCCCTGTAAGATTAGAAAAGGAAGGGTGAGTTCAAAGTCCAATAGATCTTTTCAAATATTTAAATTATTATTTCGACAAAAAAGACATATATGTCAAACACTTTTAAATATTACATGATTCAAACAATTCATTATTCACAGTTGTAGTTAAGACTGAAAGGGTTTCACTCTCTGTGTTTCAGGTCTAGGGAGAGAGATCATTTCAGAAACTCAAACTCTTACTAGTAAAATGGGATTACACCGAAAGCCCAGTTGACCATGGGCCAATCCTAACGCCCAATTCCAAATCAAAGGTCCGGCATGTCGGGTCTAGGTTTGGAGCACACACAATGAAATCCTTCATTGCATTGATATGTAATTATAATCTTAATTAATCTTTTGTTAAGTACAACAATAGGGTAATCATGCATTAACTTAGATATAAACAGGATTGAACATGAGGCATAGAGCATATCATCACATAGCATACATGTTTGTTCATGCAAACCTAAGCATGCGAATTCTAAGCATGGCTTGTATGATCAATTCAAAATAGAGCATGCATATTCAAGCATAATCACACATGAACATCTTATTGAAATCAAATAATAAAGTAAAATTTGGAATTCATCTCCATCTTATACGCTTAATCCCCATTGTGGTATTCTGAGCTGCTTGATCCTTCTACTTAGAAAATCAAGACTAATGGGTTATTTGTGTGTTTCTAACATCCTTGGATCATAATCTAATGGTCTTTCATCATGTATGGTATCAGATATGCAAGATCATCACCCTAGATATGCCAACATATGGTCTCAAGTCTGTATACAATGGTAGGGAAAAAGGTTACCGCGTTAGTCATCTTGTAGGGGTGAAAATAGTGTTCTCAGGTCGTTACTACAATAGGGCTACCGTGGTAACTCAAGACAGTTTATTGTATTACTGTAATCGTGAGGGAAAAAGCAAAATTTTGGTCCACTACTACTGTAATAACCCAAAATTTTGTCAAATAATTAAAGATAAATAAGTTTAAGAAAATTAAATGAAATAAGTCAAGTGAAAATAATTTTGAAGATTTTAAGACATCTATGGGTGCAAATTATGGGTTAGAAAATGAAAAATAATATAAAATATTTAGATGTAAAATAAAATAGGCAAATAAAACCTTAATTTGATATTTAAATAAAAATGTCAAATTAAAAGAGTTGCTTAAGTAATAAAGAATAGAAAAAAAAGAAAGAAATAAAGTATATATATATACACACATATATATAGGTTAATGTGTGCATGAATAATGTGTGTGTTAGCATAATAAATGTTAATACTACATATTATAGGAATATGTATATAGAAAAATTTACATAATTAAATAAAAATGTAGTATACGTGTATTTATTTAAAATAAATAAAACATTATATAAATATCAATTTATAATTACATAAATGACTATCTGAAAATGAAATATGAAATAAATAAAAATATATGAAAATAAAAAATGTAGATTATTTAATTATTGACATTAAAGATATTAAAGAAATAGAAAAATATCTAATAAATATAATATTAAATAATTAGAAAAGGAAAAAAATTAGTAAGTCCATAAAATAGAATGATTTGTTAAATAAAACCAAGTTTTCATCAATTAAAAAGTGTCTAATTAGCAAAATTCGAATAATAACATTATTAGAATGCAAATTGGTAATTAGAAACTGCATCCAACGGTGCAAAACCAATTTGTCAAATCCAACGAATGAAATCGAAGCCCAAAACAACGCTCGGGAGCACCGGATCAGCTTAATCCAACGGCCCAGAAACGATCAGCCTAATCTAATGGTTCGAATTTGCTTCTTTGATCGTGATCAGATATCCGAACACTGCAATTGATGACAATCCAACGTCGAGGATTCATGTTTGCGATCTGATGATCATCTGATGCTGCACTCGAGGTCCATCTAACGGTAAAGATCAAAGTCGTTTTGTTAATCGCGAATGATGTTGCGCTCGAGGAAGATCGGATGGCTCGAATTTGATTTATTTTCGGTCGATCGCGAACGTTGCTGCGCCCGAGGCTCATCCGACGGTGAAGATCTTAGCTGCTTTGATGATCATGCTGGGTTTGAGGAAATCCAGTGTCCTAGATCAGATCAAATGCGTTGATTCGTTCGAAGACAATCTGACAACCCACAACGATTTCATAAATCTTAACCGTGATCTGAGTGTTGCGATCGAGAATAATCTAACAGCTGTGATTCGAGGCTCCGATTAAAACTGAGAAAATCACGAAAAATTCAAAAAAAATCCAAAAAAATTTTATAAAATCCAAAAAAATGTTTCTAAATTTCAAAAAAAATTATTCTTATGCACTTGCTATTTTCCTATGCTTAGGGGCATGAAATTTTGAATAATTGGCAAGTTTTCTACAAGGAGAACACCAAAAACTTATCATTCTACACTATTTTGAACTCTATATAAAGGACCCCTAATGCTCACATTGTGTTCATCCCAAATCAAGAGCATACTAGTCCCTTTTGACTCTCTCTAGCCTTCTTCTTGG
>JAJIYU010008807.1:0-17596 GCA_030144865.1 Tinospora cordifolia | reverse complement strand
TCTTATATTCCAAGAAAGGATCCGCATCTAAACCACAGTGCCCTTCCCTTTCTGTCGGCCTAGGTTGATTCCTCTAACTGTAACAGCGGAGGTTAATCCCATGGAGGAAACGCGCCACCCGCCTCTCTCTTTCTCCCTCGTCCTCTGGCAGTTCCTCTGACATACTTTGATGGGGAGACGTCTTGTTATCTTCTCCTTGGTCCTCAGCTTGTGGTTGGGGCTCGATGGACTCCTGATAAGCATTGGAGCAACCTGCGCCATCAGAGAGAGATAAAATTTGGAAACCAGAGCATACCTTGTCATGCTGTGAAAAAGCCCCCAGGTTTTCGAGTTCAGTTTCCTCTTCCGTGCTTCCTAGATTCAAACGGGACTTCAGTATCCCCGTTGTACTTGCTCCTTCCAACAGCCCCTCTAAGTCGATGTCAGACTTCTCGATCACTACGTCCTTGCCTTTACTCCTCTCTGCGCTTGTCATCTCGATCCATTTGTTTTGTTGAACGGGTGTGCCTTTACTCCTTTAGTATGTGTAGATCGGTGCCCCCGTTGGGTTGCTGGGCCCTCGAGTATCTTTAGACAGGCCGACCTCCCGTTCCATATTTCCAACTACCTGATTTTGGGCCTACCTTTCAATTTAGACCTTGTTAGACCCGATTCACCTGTCTCCCTGCCCTGGTATCGACCCAAAGATGCATCATCCTCCTCGCTTGATGTGTTTAGAATGACGATTCTCCTTCTCATGCTGACATTTGCATGTGTACGTCGTTGAAGACCGCCGCTTGACTCCTGACCACCAACAACAAACGTTGGTCGACGAGCTGATGACTTTGATCGCAAGTACGTTCTCGAGCCTTCTGCCTTCTCTGTTGCCACTCCTCGCCAAGAACCCTTCGTTGTCGGAGCTTTGTTCTTTGCTCTTCTCTGGTCGCCTTTTCTTGCTTCTTCCACCTCTGGTCCCCATGTCTTCTGTAAGTCCATGAGCTTTAGCCCCGTTACGCCATCATCATCATAAATCTCCAATTCTGTTGGCAGAAGCCCCGAATTGTGGCCTCATAGTTTCATGATTGCTAGCTCCCTGGACTTGTTAGAGAGGGTATCCTCCGCAATATCCATCATCCGACCACACCTTTCTGCAACCTCCGCCAGGAAGCTCAGCGTCCACTTCTCCGCCGAGATTCCTTCGATCCCGACCCAACTATTTCTACAAGCGATCTGTCGTTGTTTCCATTGTTCAAACTCGTACCATTCATGTACAGAGATATCTGTTACGAGGCCTTTCTGCGATGGGCCCATTAGCTTGGACGTTTCATGCCCATCCCTGCAATGCA
The DNA here is from genome assembly GCA_030144865.1 of Tinospora cordifolia. Lineage (NCBI taxonomy): Eukaryota > Viridiplantae > Streptophyta > Magnoliopsida > Ranunculales > Menispermaceae > Tinospora > Tinospora cordifolia. The sequence continues at coordinate 16,271 of JAJIYU010008807.1, read as the reverse complement.
AGACTGCCCTGCCAGTGCTAAAATGGTGAGGTGAGGCTCTCTACCCAGGATAAGGGATATGTCCTCCTCAATCTCCTGCCATGAGAAGAAGTCAGAGTTACAGACGATCTTTACTTTCGTTGATCGTATTTCTTTTTTCAGGGGGAACTTTCTTCCTGTTCGTTTCTCTTCCATTTTGTTAGTTTATTTCCAGTGGTTGGGCCTTCTAGCTGCCTGTTAGCTGATGCTTGCTCTTCCTCTATTGCTATTTTCTTTAGCTGAGCTCTCGTTTTCACCATAGGTTCAACGCTGTGGATCTCCTTCGTTATATCCTCCAATATCTTGATGAAATCGTTCCACGTATTACGGTCTTCTGAGATTAAGGTCCGAGATCAAGAACATTGCTTAAGCAATAAATGGGATTGACCTTGTGTAGTCTAGAATTTTTAGAACGCTACTAGAATTATATTATGCTACTTAAGGGCCACGCAAGATTTAGAATGGGCCACTTAAGGATATCAATTCCTACAACATGATTGATTATAGATACTTAAAATGTTGATTGCTACACCTAACGTTTGCAAGTGTTTGTACATTTACTAACTTGTTTTTATGTAATTATTGTTACAAGACTAGGAAGATTCATTGGGCTCTTAGAGCTCATCCCTCAATTTTTTTCCTTCCACAGGTATGGCGAACCCTTAGATGTTGCATTGACTATGATGATTTCTTGTTGGGGATCTTATTTAATTATTATTATTTATAATTAGAAAATTTAGATATGTTAGTAGAATTTTGATTCTTGAAATAAGAATCGTTCGTGGCCTTGGTGATATTGGGAGAACATGTTTTTTTTATTTTAGTAAGATCATGAATTATTTTTAAGTTATCAAATACCTTAAGTTAATTTAAAATTTTAAGTAATGTCCCGCCTCCTATTTATGAATTAAATATATACTTGGCATTTAGTTGATGTATTCACACTTTCAAAGTTATTTTTAACGATAAGGTTTTATTTTCAAACGAATGTTACTACTATATTTCAAATGTTTTTTCTGGAGATGAAGATTACAAGTTGAGTTGATAGTGGGTAAGTCTTGTCCTAGTAAAGTTAAACATTGAAAGGGAGATAAGTTGTCCTGTTCGAGGAGGCCAGTTATTCTAAATAAACTCGGTCTCGTCATTTGTCCAAGAGGTTGTCTCACCAGCTCATACTAGTGGTCAGAGTTGAAAAACATATTCGAAATTAATTTCCTATCAAGTAAATGTTTTCTTTGTATCAAAAAAAATTATTTTAAAAAAATAAACTTACTCTAAAAAATGGTTTTTAGTATAAAATATCTTTTTAGCACTTGTAACTTAAAAAACATTTTATTAGTAAATGTTTTCAAATACTTGAAAGATTTTCAAAGAAAAAAAAAAGAAAAAAATATAGCTGCAAAGGAGCATTGCACTAATATAGGACCTGATTTCACGTTATGTGGTGATCATAATCAGCCAATTTATGCATAATCTCAAAGTTCATCTGCAAGCTGCTGCTCATGAGTTACAATACTTCCAGTAGACGGCATTTTATTTAAGTGAAGCACAGGATTGATACTAGAAGCATATACAGATGTTGAATACAATACTCTATGATTGACAAGAGGTAAATCATTAGGGATTGTACTCTATGATAGACAAGAGGTAAATGACATGGCTACAATAATAAGCACAATGTGGTGACTGGATTTAATGCTAAAGTAGAATTGAAGGCAGTTTCTCAAGGGATTTGCGAACTTCCATGGTTGTGAATCATTTTGGAGGACCTTAGGATTAAGTGGGAAAGCCTCATGAAACTCTACTGGCAAATATATCTGCCATCAGCATTGCACGTAACTCAGAGCAGCATGATTGAACCAAGCATATTCAAATTGACCAATGCTTTGTTAAGGAGAAGGTTGATGGTGGACTGATTTGTACTCCATATATGTCTACTTGTGGATGTACTTACTAAAGTCTTGAGCAGTATTGTGTTTCAAACAAATTTTGTTCAGGCTGGAAATGGTAAACCTTTATTAACGATCTTGTGGTGGAGTGTGGCAGGGAAAACAGAGTTCTCCGTAGTACATAATTTATTTCCTTCCCAAAAAAGATAAATTTAGTGGCTTTCATGTTTAACAATTGCTTAGTCTGTAATCCTTCATGTGTGTGTAGCCCTATATGTCTATTTATTAGTGTTTGTGCATTGAGACACCATGAATAAGAATAATTCCTTCTCTTCTGCCCTAGATGAAGGCCATTGAGTAGAATAATGTTATAACTTTATCTTGTTTATCTTATGATAGATTCTTGTTATTATTGCTAAATGTGTGTTTAAATATTTTCTATCATTACTTAAGAATACATAAGATTTTGCAAAATCTGGCGTACTTGTGTCAACTTCATTCTTTTTGCCAGATCCAAATCTTCTGTGCACTAATTCATAACTTATCCTCCCTTTTGTGTCCATTAAAATTTCGTCCTATTTATGCCCTCTTTGCTTAAGGTTTTCCTTGCATTGTCTTAGTATGCTTGTGAATATGCAGCCAACTAAATTATGTTATCTTCCCTTTTTATTAATTTTGGGTAGAGAAATTAGAAATGTAAAAATATAATACAAGAAAAAGGAAGTAATTGACAAGGCCAAAGAGAACCAGCTGTTGCAGAACAATTAATCCACCAAAGGCTGGTTTTTAGCTAAAAATACAATATTTCTCCTTCCCCTGAATCACTCTCTTTCAAGTATCAAAACTAGAACCTTTTGATTTCACATTAAAAAATTCCACTATTCAGTCTCACCACATGCACTACAAACTGCAAATGAGGTCACTTTCCAATAATTTTTCAACTCTAGTCACGCCAATACATTGTCTTCCATTTTCTATTCCACTAACATAATTCTGGTTCTTTTCCTAGTTCAAATGGTAACTATTTTTTTTAAGTGCTTATCTTTAACTATTCTTACTCCATTTATATTTTTACTATTCAAAATAATATAGTTTATGAAGGGGAGGCTTGGTGCAATGGTAAGAGTTGCTGCCACGAGATAATGTGGTTGTAGGTTTGGGCCATGGAATAACCTTTTGCAATGCAAGGTAAGGTCGTGTACAACAAATCCGAATTGTTCAACCCTTCTTGGGACCTTGCAACATTACGTGGGAGCTTCTTTTGTCCTTAACATTAGTTACTTTGTTGTATGACGATCATTGTATCTAAACAGAATAGCCTTATTTATTTATTTATTTATTTTGTTTTTGAGAAGAAACAATGTGTAGATGCATTACAATGATATGTGTGAATATACATCAACATTATCAAAGGGTGCAGGGAAAAGCAAAAAATAGGGAAAGAAAAACTGACTACCATCTTCTACCCCAACACACAAATATACAAAAATTGGACGATGCTATCCCTGCAAACATGTCTTCCAGTCGAACGTCCAATTTGATAGAGTAACAACACCCACTTAGAAGCCATAACCCAAGTAGAAGCAGAAACGTCCATCTCCTTCCATAATTTTGGCGTGTTCCAGACTTTTCCCTGAGAAAACAGCCTTCTATTTCTCTCCATGGTAGCATATGAAGTAATCACATGGTACCATATGTGAAAAAGATATTGCTTTCCTCAATACGGGAAGGAGGACTATTTTTTGTCCTCTAATCAATAAAATGATCTTAATATTCTCCTGCTTGGACACAACGCATAGCAATGGGTGAAGAAGCACATGTTTTTATATTATCTTTGTAATATATCAGATGTATTAAATCTTTGGAGAGCCACAAGTAAGTGTGCTTTATCTTGATTGGTTCTTTCTCACTGTTTCTCCAACTGGGGCTAGTTGCATTAATACATGTTTTTAATTCTCATTTTCTTTTGATGATGTATTTTACACTATACTTCTCCTTTCAACTTGTATACTTTTCATATTTTACCATAGCATTTTCTTATTGTGCTGACAGTTCTCTTTCTTAAAAGCATGATGGACCTATTCATTGATTCTTGTGGAGATGCTCCTCAAATTAATTGAGGCGTGAATTTATATCAATTGTAATAAAAGGAACAGCAATTTGCTTATTGAGAAAGTGACTCATTTGCTATTAAATACTAAACAAATTAATTCTTCTCACATCTATGCTAGTTGTTGTATATGTGTGTCATGTGTCTGTCTCCCCCTCTCTCTGACGCATGATGCTCAGCCTACAAGTATAGTTCTCACTTCAAATTTGTTGCCACTATTATTAATCAGTTCTCTCTATTAATATACTTGTTTTGTTTCAGATACTCTCCAACAATACTTCTTCTTCGCCATTTTGAAGTTTTCAAAAATTTTTCCTCTAACGAGGGTCCATTGTCTGGTGGTGTTGCTACTGAAATTGCAACTATTCTTCGGGAGTTTACGATGCCTGTTTCTGAAAATGTAGCTTTTGATTATGGAGAACATTCTAGCGCTGGTTTTGTAAGGCCCTTCGACTATCTTCTATTATTCATTATTATCCTATTTAAGTCTTCTTTGCATAACGTGAATTAATCATTCTAAGGTTCTCAAGAAAGTGGGGGGCTTAGCGCTCTGTTGTTAGTTGCTTTATAATGACTTGAAGGTCACTGGTGCAAATCTGGTAACCTTTCCTTGTTGGAGGGCAAGGTTGCATATATCATATTTTCCCTGAATCTTGTAGTGATGGGGTCTCATGCACTTGGTAGTGGATGTGCCCTTCATTGGAGGTTCCAAAAGTTGGTGCTGGTGTTATTCTATTCTGAAAAGTAGATTTTTTTGACAATGAAAACATCTTTTTATCTGCACAAAAGTCTGAGTAATTATAAGTTTAGCATGAAATTTTGCTAATATATCATGGATGACTCTCAAAATTATTGAGGAAGTGACATGCTTCTGTTCCCTTCACTTGCTGAATCAGTTTATCAAGGATGCGTCAAGGGCATACCAACGTCAGGTTCTGTTAGTAGCAGTTGCTGAAAGTTCCGAAGGTCTACCAACATCCATTAGGCGCTGCTTTAGTCATGAGATTAGCATTGGGGCTTTGAATGAAGAACAGAGAGTGGAGATGCTGTCTCAGTCACTGCAGTGTGTGTCTAAACTCTCCACAGATGTGTGTACAAAGTTTTCTGAATTTTGTTCTTCCATGGTTCTCTAAAGCATGCGATAGATTGTGAAAGTAGCTCACTCTTTCAACTGCAGAGTATCTTACTTCATATATAGGGTACAAGGTGGTTTATTGATCATGAGCAATAGCTTCCATTTTGTGGATCTTTGTGAATATTTCCTGTTATTCTGACCACTTGGCCTAGTGTATGGTGGTACCAAAGGGATGTGCTAAAAGTTTAAATGAAGAAAGATGGATGATGCATTTGCATGTTTCTTGTAGTCTAGAATGCAGATTCATGAGGTGTAGTTGAGATGATCTAACTGCACATGCCTTCCTTTTATTGATTTATTGGAACTTGTATATGCTCTTCAACAGGTGGATCCAATGGACCTTGTGAAGGATGTAGTTGGACAAACATCTGGTTTTATGCCGCAGGACATACGAGCAATGATTGCTGATGCTGGTTCAAATTTAATTTCAAAACTCCACAAAGTGGAGTCTGGGGACTCTGGTGAGAATAGTTCTAATATGTTGAAGATCACACAGGGTGACATTACACATAAACCTTCAGTTCAGAACCTGGGAAAAGAAGAGATTTCCAGAGCTTTGGAAAGATCAAAGAAACGAAATGCGTCAGCTTTGGGTACTCCAAAGGTGAAATAAGCGATTCTATGCTCTACTAGTTTCTACTTTTATAACTGTAGCAGTTGGCCTGGGAAAGTTAAGTTATGGACTTGTGTTGGTACTCGGCATGATCAACAAAATCTTTAAACAAAAAGCTTCATAACCTGTTTTTCAAGAAATGATAATGTTTGTAATATAGTAGACACTAGAAACATATGGTGTTGCAATGAGATGTTATTTCCAGAAATTTCATCTGTCACTTGTCAGGCAATTGATCCTAATGTGTTTATCAATTCAGGGAAGATTTGCTTTATTGCATAATTATGCAAATCTGAATTCTTAGAACTTAATTTTCTGGGAACATAATAATTCAGAAGAGTTGGTCCTAGCACAAAAAGTTCTTTCAACATTCTAAAATAGATATAGTTGTAACCTTTGTCTATCATTTTGGTTGCACAAAGTGGACTTGACACGATTGAATTAACCTTCTCGTCTCTGTTGGTTCAGTTAGCGGTATCAAAGCATTGATGCAATGCATTGGCAATTATTTTGATTAGTGGAGGGCGAGGCTTTATTTATGTATCTCCTAAGTAGATTGCAAAATATATACTTTCGTATTTTTTCATGTAAGTTTTAAGTATTTCAAGTTTTGAAATATAAAATTTATACATGTACTATGAATTGTTTTATATTTTTTTAAGTGTGATTTCTGAATTTTTAACCTTAAAGACTGATGATAGGATAGTGGAATATTCATCTTCATTTGTTAATTGGATAACAATTATTTTAAAAGAAAACGTGTTGTTTTTTAGGATAAACAAAATATTTCTAATTTTCATTTATGTTTTTGTTAGAAATCAAAGATGAAATGTTTAAATATAGCTTTTCTATTTTATTGAAGTTTTTACAAACTATTGTGTTGTAAAAATGGCGAATGAACCTTGAGAATTGCTTATATATAATTCGAGGTGAAAATGCCTAGGAGACTAGGGTAGATGTTTGTTCACTTTGTAGTTTTTTTCTTAATGTTTTTCATTGGGTCAATGCTTTTCTCGGTGTAGTGTATTTTTGTTTCATCAATAAAGTAATTTTGCTAAAATGGTTTGGTTTATACCCTTTGGTCTTCTTGAGAACATGTCTAATACTTATCTTGACCCAAGCAATGGATTATTAAATAGGTGTGAATCATTGGGAACAGATTCATAGTTGGTCCCAAGCCAGAAAATGCAGGTGAGTTGCATTTGGTGGTTAACAGCTATAATAGAACTTTGTCAAATCAACTGTGACGTGAATCTTAATTGTCAAACTACATGAAGGTCTAAGACTGTGCCAACTTAGCCTTTGCTTAGGGAAAGTGGATATTATGTAGTTGACCACATGTAGTTGGGGAAAAAAGGCTTATTTTGGTAAAAATTATTGGGAACAATAGTATTACCTAGCCCTTAGCAACATCAAAGTAACCACTTCAAGTGGGTGTTAGTAATGGGCAATCAGCCATGGCTAATGATCAAACAAATACTTGAATATACATCCATTCCAATTTTTAGTCAGTTTCCATTTATATTTAGTTGTCATAAGCAATGAGAAAATTTGTGCAAGACACAAATGAGTGACAAGATGAGTGTAATGACTTTGGATGGTTCTAGTGCTGTCCAAATTTAATGCTTTCACTTGGCTTGAGTCTAGATGTATACCTCCAATGATGAGGCATTGGTCTCACAGGTTAGTGATGGCTTAGCATCAAACCATAATCCCTCCACTTGTCTTAGTATGTGCTTTGAGGCTGAGGTGTCAGTATCATTCTAAAATGACTTAGTCTGATGAACTTGTACTTGCATCTTTGGCTTGTTTTTATTTTGATATTCCTCAATGCTAATTGTCAAGCATTGCCAAGTTTAACTGTACTTGGTCTTTAAAAAAAAAAAAAAAAAATTCTTCAGTTAATACTGTAGAATTTTAAATTTCTTTCATAGTTTGTCTGCATTTTACTTGCTGTATCGTAGTGGCTATGTTTGTGTTTCAATACTATGCATATGCTACAGGTTCCCAATGTCAAGTGGGAGGATGTTGGTGGACTAGAAGATGTGAAGAAATCAATTTTGGACACAGTTCAGGTAGGTTTCTTCTATCTTGCAATCCTTCCTTACCTGCCAATTAGCTGCTATATTATTCGTCTTTATTTCCTAAAAGAATCAGTTCAACAAAAAATTAAAAAAAATTCTGATTTTTTTTCAAATAATCAGAAAGTTTATTGATTGACTTTGTGCATTTGACACCCGCATTAAATTTGTTAGAGAAATTAAAATTGTTATTAATGAAATGGACATATCTTAGAGTTTGCCATTTAAGTAAACGAGTTTTACAAAGATTTTTTGTTTTTGGAGTTTCAGGAATGTCAGAATAGGGTGATGAAATCCTGGTTCAGTTCTTAATTAGTTTTTTTTTTTTTTTTATTTTTTTATTTTTATTTTTTATCATGTCAGCAAACACATTTGTTCAAAATGTTGTATGTCTTGTTTCGAACACTTGGCATTTCTAATTTATCAAAAAAAAAAAAAAAAAAAAAAACAATATCACAACAGCAGTTTCATAACATTAGTAAAATAAAATTAGGAAAACTGAAGCGTGAAAGAACTACTTATTTTTTATATAGGATATCTAGGCCTCTTGGAGCGTTCAACTAGTCCCTTGAGTTATGGGTAAACCTCCCTATCCTTCTACATTGAAAAAGTGTTTTGGCTTGTTTGGGGTTTAGGTTGAACTCTAGACCTTCATGAGGCCAATTCCTGCTCATCACACCAACCCCATGTTGGTTACAAAGATTATCCTATTAAACATAGTTATATTTTGAAGGGGGAAGTTATGGTGTCCATGAACATTTTCACTTGATTTCCCTTAAATATGTGAATTAAGGTCTATTTGTACAAGCAGCTGTATGGTTGGACTTGGTGTTTGTTTTGAACTACAAATTCTCTTCCAGTTTTTCAATCCCAAAAATGAAGCAAAAGAGGGTCAATATCTTAAACTTCTGAACTAGATTGTTGTTTGTTCACCTACTTTTGCCAACTGATAGAGTGGTGCATACGGTTATTTATGCCTTGATGATGTCTACAGTTGCCTCTCCTCCACAAGGATTTGTTTTCATCTGGGTTGCGTAAGCGCTCTGGTGTACTTCTCTATGGTCCTCCTGGAACGGGGAAGGTAATTTTATTTTTTTCATTATCCACTTTTTCGATGTAAAATTTATTACACGAGTTTTAAAATTCTTTTTGTATGTTTTCACATCCAATCTTCATCTTTATAATCAGTTATTTTGTGCATTCTCAGACTTTGTTGGCAAAGGCTGTTGCAACGGAGTGTTCTTTGAATTTTTTGAGTGTGAAAGGCCCTGAATTAATCAATATGTACATAGGAGAATCAGAAAAAAATGTTCGAGACATATTTCAGAAGGTATTTGTTGTTTTTGAAATGAGAATGAGATAAGACATACAACTTGTTGTGGCAGATTAATATCTTTGTCTTAGTGTAGGCTAGATCAGCACGTCCTTGTGTTATATTTTTTGATGAGCTTGATTCCCTTGCTCCTGCACGAGGAGCTTCTGGAGATTCTGGCGGCGTCATGGACCGAGTAGTTTCTCAGGTCAGGGTCTTTCTTGTGCAGATTCTTCATCTTACTCATATTGGCTACTTTGGTTATTTGATTTGGTGTTATGTTTCTAGATGCTTGCAGAGATTGATGGCCTAAATGATTCTTCTCAGGTTCCTTTTAAGAATTTAAATGTTACCTCAGCATATCTTTTAATTTTTTGTTTGAAGCATGTTCTGCTTAATCACATTCTCTTTGAGTTTTCAGGATTTGTTCATTATAGGAGCAAGCAATAGACCGGACCTTATTGATCCTGCTCTTCTGCGACCTGGTCGGTTCGACAAACTTCTATATGTTGGAGTCAATTCTGATACTTCATACAGAGAGAGGTCAGTTGCTTGTCTGTTATGTAACCTTTAATTCTGCTTTCAAGGGCATATTAGCTGACCTTTCTTCTTTTTCTTCTTTTCAGAGTACTGGCTGCTCTTACTCGAAAGTTTAAACTACATGAAAATGTATCACTGTACTCCATATCAAAGAAATGTCCTTCAAATTTTACTGGAGCTGATATGTATGCATTATGTGCAGATGCTTGGTTTCATGCTGCCAAGCGCAAGGTGAGTGCAATGCTCTCAATTAATGTCATAAAGTATTGACTGGTTTTTTTTTTTTTTTTTTTTTGAAATGCTGAGGCCTTTGTATAGAACTGAGTGAGTGCTGGAAGGTTGAACTGAAGGATGAGTTAAATGTTGATGATGTTTGAGAGATTGCTTTTCATTTTGTAAATTCTTACTAGAATTAGGGTTCATTCAATAAAAAACTGTCATAAAAAGTTGGTAGGTTGGTCCTCCTTGAGAATATTTTGTCTAGCCTTCTCATTTATTGCCTTTTTTCCCCTATCTTAGCTGATGTAACAATTCTTTCCGACAAATAAATGAGAACATTTTCTATCTCTTAATGGGAATGAGACTAGGAAGATGTATTGGTCGCAAACTATTGGACTTAGTGGGTTGGTTGCTATAAGACCCAGGGGTCTATCTTAGGAAGTGCAAGAGCACTAATTGGGCGTAATTTATGATGTGCCTTTGGTTTTTGCCCATTTCAACAACACACTTACTGAAGGAAGTGAGGGTCGAAGATATTGAATTGTGGACTTTGAACATGAGGTCTGCATTGTTAAGAAAGTGATGTGCAAGACACAAAGTTGTAGCGTTACTTGAACTAGGTAGAAGATTCTCTTGTCCTGTTTTGTGTTAGACTTGAAAAATGGTTCATGCATTGAATTCCACTGTTGTTCTCTTAGGCATCCTATAGTCTATTTTCAAGGTTATTGTTCATAAATTGGTTAAGAACTTACATAAAACATGCAGTGTGGTCTTTGAAAACATTTTAAAGCTTTAGGATGTTGATATGAATATGCAAAGTCTATGATTGTACCCTCAAGAGCCAACCTTCATCCCGATTCTCAATCTTCATCCTCTATGATATTCACAAAACTCAGTCATAATGATTCATTGAAGACTGATGTTAATGTTTTGCTTTTCTAATGTCTGTTGCTCCCTATGATTTCTAACCACCTCGATAATCGTGTTGTATATTTTAGTTAGTCATTTGCTTTATTTCTCAATTGGGTTTAGGTGCTACATTTTTTGAATAATGTTTGTCTGAAGAAGTAGACTTTATTGATCATAGTTGAGAAGGCTTTGTTGTGTTGAACGCTTGACTTAAGATGTTTAAGTTAACATTACTTCGTCAAAACATGTATAACACAATTTAAAAAAAATAAAAAATAAAAATGATGAAATAGTTAGGGTTGATAGCCAAGGGATATCAACCAAATGGTAGTCTCATGTTGGTCATTGGCAATTGACACACATCATTTTTCACAGCTTTTTGAACTTATAGATGGGTTTACTTTGGAATTATCTAGTCCAGTTTGTGTTTCAATTGCAAGTTTGTGTTTTTATCAACTGCACCCTCTATAGAAGTCAAGGACTAAAATTTTTTTCCATGACTTGACACCATGTGAAATCTTGATATCAATTACCACTCGTGATGTGTGCTGGATGCTCAAATTTGAAGTTCCATGTATTGAAAAATGAAGGTATCATTTATTGAAGGTAATATGGGTGGATTTAATTGTGTAGCTGTATGGCATGGCTTGTACATTAAGTTTTATATCTGTTTGAAATCTTGAATTTGAATTATTAATGGATCAGATCCATAGCGGGAAGCACTTATATTATAGAGCTCATAAAATATGTTCCAACTGTTGGAAAATGCCACATCACACATGACATAGCATTTTGAGTTGATATGTTTGGTGCTGGCTATGCATACTGACAGTACATACATAATTACAGATTATGGTTGGAATTTGGAAATAGTCCAATGATCTTTGATGTATTCTTTACATGTTTTGAAAAGGTTGCAAAACTTTGAAACTTCTAAATCAATGAAGATTCTGAGCAGATTCTTAACTTAAGAAAGTTTTTTTGAAATCTAGATTATGAAATCTAAATTATTTCCCTGTCGGATTTCATAAACAAAAAGGAAATCATCGTAAAAGGGAATTATTCTATGTAGAATTCCTTTTCATCCTCCTTGAAAGATCCTTCCTTTTGAACTTAATTAACATGTTTATTTTTTTGTGCTATGGATTTTTTCTATTCTATTTGTGTAGCTTGTCAACCCAGAAGAGACAGAAGGTTTCTAGAAGAATCCAACCATGCTTAGAAATATCGAAGATTTGCACAACTTGTTCTGCATGATATTGTATCACACAGTTGTCTTAACAGTCAGCCTAAAAAATCCAGTTTATATCTAAAGTCTTCAGCACGTATACTTATAAATACAGAGGAGCTCCAGTGTTTCGATAATCACTCAAGTACGTGAAGATCTGTCAAGCTACTGTTTAGAGTCCCTTATATTTGAGCTTGAGTGTTCATTATTCTTCGTTAAGTTTTTGTGATTGATCTTGTAAAGAGTGAGGTTGTAGACTTGAGAGTAATTGTTCTGATTCATCATGACATGGTTGAAGGTCACTGGTGGCTGATAAGGTTACTAGAATTTGATAGCAACCTTAGAGACGAGAGGTGTTGGTTTGAATTTTACTTTAGTCCTCATTGCAAAGAGTAGGCATCAGGGAGCAGGTCATTGTTTAGTCCTGTTCCAATAGTTGTGTAGCGGTTGCACGTGTTTGATCATAGTGAAATCTTTTTTGCTCTAAGCTAGGTCCCGCAGACGTAAACGTTGCCTAAACTGCGTAAACAGTTTCGGTGCCTCATGTTGTTTACCTTGCACAGATTTATTTTGTGTTATGTAATTTTGATTATTCATTACCTTGCACAGATTTATTATTTATCACTCGAATTTGTGGGTGAGTCAAGTGGAGTGTGGTGCAAAGGAAAATGGAGGATGGGGGCTTGGGAATTGGAAATATTAGTCTATGTCACATGACCCTCCTTTGGCAAGTAGATATGAAAAGTTCTTGAGGAGCCCAAATCTTTGTGGGCATAATTGCTCTCGTGCAAACACGACATGATCTCGGTTGAAGGGATTGAAAGTAGATGTAGTCAGAGATTGAAATTCTGGAAGGACAAGAGTTGAACAACTTTAAGCTGGCTGAAGTGTTCCCTCATCTTTTTTGCCTCTGAAACCTTCACAGCCATGCCATTTTCAATTTTTAAGACACAACCTCATCCGGTTCCTCTTTTCCGTCTTTCCTAAGGCACCTTCACTTCCCTAGGACCCTAGCTTTTTGAGAACTAACTTCAAGTACTCAGTGTAACCTTGACAGCCAATCAAGATAGGTGTGCATGGAATCTAGATATTTCAAAATAGTACACTTGTAGGTCTCTATTTTCCAACCTTTTAGGCAATTCAGATTCACATCCATCCCCTTGTTCTTCTCATATTTGGAAAGCACGTGTTCTATCCAAGGTTAAAGTTTTAGGGTTCACGCTGGTGCATAAAATGCTTAGTACTAACGACATCTATTTATCTTTCCACCCTTGAATGTGCTCTTGTATGAAGGAAGTAGACTTCATTGACCACATTTTTGTTCATTATCTATTTATCCAAGACAGGTACGCAGTTGGAATGTATAAAGCAGAGAAGATGATACTCTCAATGCATTGATATCGCCATTTAAGGGGATTGAAAATGTTGGGTTGGGGATTAAATTAGGAGCTAGGACTTCATTTTATCATCTTTGTGAAACCTTTTGGGGACACCTTGTCCCTAGTGGTTTGTTTTTTGTTTTACTTTTTATTTTATTTATTTATTCTTTTTTGGGAGCTATTTTCTCCTTTTATATTGTTAGTGCAATTCAGCATTTCCTGTCCAAAACCCAAATTGTTCTTTTAGGAAAGAATTTTGGAAAAATCTTATGGTATATGGAAATATTCTCAGGTCTTTGCATTATGCATTAACTCTTGTTTATGTACATGGTTTTCTGATTCTTTTGTGGACTTGCCTAACTTACTCTTTAGGTCACTTCTTGTCTTATGTGGGGTTCCTGACAAAGGATGTGCTTATTCTAGGTATCAAGTTCCTCTTCGAGTTCTTCAAGTGTAAAAGATGAAGATGATTCGGTTGTTGTTGAATTGGATGATTTTGTGAAGGTATTATCTCTGTGCTTTCTGAGTGAACGTTGTTTCATTTATGTTTCTTTACTATATATGTTGTCGATTAATTTAGATGGTTGCATGAATGAAATTTTAAACTCTCAATTGGTTTGTGTCCCTATAGTTTACTTTAAACAATTTTATGGTTCCAAAAGATTTGCTTGTAGAACATTTAACTCATTTATTGACATAGTGCATATATATATTATAACTTTGTTTTAAACTCTAATGGTGTCTTTTGAAGGTCATACAAATGCAGTCCGGTCCAAATTTGTGTCATATCTTTCAGATATGAACACTCATTCACAATTTTGATCAAAGTTGTGTAAAAATTTATTCCCTACGACAAACATCCACTTTTAACCATTTGTTAAACTTTTGAAACATGTGAAATGACTATTACATTGTTTTCTTTTGAGTTCTCACAGGCTCTTGGAGAAATCTCTCCTTCCCTATCAGTGTCTGAGCTTAGGAAGTATGAATTGTTAAGAAATCAGCTTCAAGGAACTTCAAAGTGATTAAAGGTATGGTCAAAATTTACTCCAGAAATCTAAGACATCCTCAGAACAACGAGATTCCTTCTTGACCACCACACACTCCAATTCCCAGCTTCGAAGAAGCTAAAGAGTGATCGATGCCAATGTGCATTGACAACAGGACCAAGGACATCTTTTCCTATTATGACTTTCTTTTCCTAAATAAAAGCCATTGTTTCCAGCAATTTGGTGATTGCCCTAGAAATTTTGTGATTAAAAGGAGCATTGAGGTAAACATGTGTAGCCATTTGTTCATTGTATTGTTTTATAATGTAACAGCTTTGTGTAGGAATATGTTCTTTTGATGTAAATTGAGATTTATGCTTGTATTGCTGAATTTGAACCTGAATTCTACAATTGTTCTTGGGTGTATTAATTATTATTTTTTTAATAAAATTGTTTTCTAAGTTGGGCAATTCAAGTCTCCTGTGGAATGAGAATTATTACCTAATTTAAAAAATTTTTGGTGGACTATTGATACTTGTTAAATTGGATCATTGTATACATAGTAATCAATTCAGATCATTGAATTAAGACAACTGCAACAGCTTCAACTAACAACAGGGAGGACAAACTCCCTGCGCCATTACCCTACATGGCCATTGGCTTCTAATGGAAGCAAAAAACTCATTATCTCATGTAACACGAGATTTAAAGCCTTCACCTTATGTGAAGGTAGATGGACGACTTAACTGAGTTCATTGACATGGTAATTAATTTAAATATTTTGGACTCAAATAACTTTTTGAATGTGTAATCTCATGTTAACCTGGTAAAAAAAAATAAAATAAAATTAGAAGCTGCTAACATTGTTCTCAATTTTCAGATATAGTACTCTATTATATTTTGATGCAAAAGTTATTTATAAAAAAAAAAAAATCAGGATTCCTCTTGGGCTAAAGAATATAATATGATAGCATTCATTTTTAATGCCAAAAAAGAATCGAGTTTGTCTGCAGGTTTTTCTCATGCCAAATAGAGTAGAAGTGACCTTACTTTAACCTTTCACTGGTTTTCATGTGATCGAATACCATTCCACACAACTTTAAATTCATGAACTTCATTAGGTAAGCTAATTACATAAAGTATATGCATATACATATATTATACTTTGAGATTGACAAAAAATTTTAAAAATTATATATTATTCATTAGAAAACGCAAATATAACTGCAAAAAGTTGCCATTACAATGTTCCAAATTACCATGTCCATGACAAATACACAAGTAAACAAAAAGAAAAATGAAAAAAAAAAAAAAAAACAAACAAACAAACAGAAAGAAAGAAAGAAAGAAAAGCCTAGCTACTGATCTGTACCCAAGTGTTTCTTGAGTCGTTGTATAAGATATTCATATATCTTGTGTGGGTCAGGCAATGACTTGGAGACACTTTCCTTCTCCATACATCTTTTGGCCCATCTAATTATCTTAGGGCACTCAGCTTCCACACTAAATTTCCCAATAATTTCTATGGTATAAAACCAACTGTAGAATGGGACAAGTGCTACATCCACAAGCCCTAATCTCTCACCCCCGAAGAAGGGCTTGTCTCCAAGCTCTCCTTCCATTGTCTTTAAGCATTCTATCAACTCTTCTTTTGCCTTTTCTTGTTCTTCTCCTTTCTTCAGCCATAAACTCCTTATATTATTGGGTATCTGCAATTTTCCCAAAACATTAAAGAAATTTGAATCTAGGGTTCATAGCAAAATTTAGAAAGAAGCCAAGGCAATTTTTATAACACACACACACACAAAAAAAAAAAAAAAGAAAACAGAGAGAGAGATAGAGACAGAGA
>JAJIYU010008806.1:0-17613 GCA_030144865.1 Tinospora cordifolia | reverse complement strand
ATAAAGTAAGTAGAGTGAATTATATAATTATTCGTACCCTCTGAAAATAAAAATATGAGATAAACACATAGAAATGAAGAAATGAAAAATAATATAAAGAAACATAAATTACTAAGTGTTGGCAATATTAAAAAATAGAAAAAATAAATAAATATAATATTAAAGAAATAGAAAGGGAAAAAACATTAGCAAGTCAATAAAATAGAAGGATTTGTACAAAAATCAATGTTTACATTAATTAAAAAGTGTATAATTAACAATTTTCGAATAATAACAACCTTAAAAAGCAATTTTGGTAATTAGAAAACTGCATCCAATGGTCCAAAATCAATCTGTCCGATCCAACGAATAAAATCAAAGCCAAAACCAGTGCTCAAGAGCACCGGATCATCAAAATCCAACGGCGCAGAATCAATCTGCCTAATCTAACGGTTGGGATAATTTTCGTTGATCGCAAACGACACTGCGCTCGAGCTTGATCAACAATCCATAGCGAATTCGTTAATCTCGATCGTGATTTAGTACTGCGCTCGAGGTTGATCAATGGTCCACGCTAGTTTCGTTGATCACGAACGGTCGTGTTGCAATCGAGGCCCATCTGACGGATGAGATCAGAGGTGCCCTGCTCTTGTGCTGCGATCGAGAAAATCCAACGGTCCGAATCCGAGACGATTTTTGGATTATCGTTAACCGTTGATGCAAGCGAGGATCCTCAACGGTCCATATCAAAGCTCGGATTAAACCGAGATTAATAACTTAAAAATTCGAATAAAAATCCAAAAAAAATCGAAAAAATGTTTCTAAATTCCAAAAAAATTATTCCAATGCACTTGCTATTTTCCTATACTTGGGGGGCACAAAATTTTGAATAATTGGAAAGTTTCCTACAAGGAGAGCGCCAAAAACTTACCAATCTAGGCCATCTTAAACTCTATATAAATGACCCCTAATGCTCTCATTGTGTTCATCCCAAATCAAGAGCATACTAGTCCATCTTGACTCTCTCTAGTCTTCTTCTTGTCAATCCCCTCAGTTCTTGAGTGATCTTGAACTGTTCTTGAGTGTTCTTGAGAGTTTTGAGTGTTTGGAAGCTTTGAAGTAACGGAACTCTGACGGATTTCAGAAGTGTGCAGAAGAGACGTATTTAAGGTGGAAGTGATTTTTCTAACACCCCTTTTTCTTATTCGAATTACTAGCAAGTTCATTGTTTGGTTTTTAAAATTAAAATAATTTTAGTTCTAGTATTTTACAACATATTTCAGTTTCATATTCGATTCTTGTTCGAATTTATGCATTCATAGTGATCATGCCATGTTTAGTATCATGTTTAAGTTTTATTTTAAAGAATGATGTATGATTATGGATGTTCCATGATTTGATTTCCATAATGCTTATATTCTAAATTTTTATCGATCTTAGCTTCATATTTTGATTTTTAATTGATGATTCAAGAATTAACAAAAGATGATAGTGAAAATAACCACGTACCATCATAGTGAACATGTGGGTTACTATGGATGTTCTTTTCATATGATTAGTTCATATGGTTTTAAGACCAAAGTACTTGGTTGGCGGGTAAGTTCCCTTGAAGTCCAAAAGTCCAATGAAATTGGCTAAGAAAAACTATATTTCACTTTAAGGAGTGGTGGGTAAGTTTCTTTGAAGTCCAAAAGTCCAATGAAATTGGCTAAGAAAAATTATATTTCACTCTAAGGAGGTACTTTGTTAAGAACATCAAGGGTTTAAAAGCCCTTTGGGTCTAAAATCTCAACTTTAAACAAAAATGTTGTTTGAATCGCCTAATGTATTCAAGTGTTTGAAATATGAATGTGTTATTGATTTGAATTTGAAAAATGGTTGTTTGAAAAAGATTCACTGAGCTTTGTGCTCACCCCTTCCTCTTCTTTTTCAGGAAATAAAATTATGAAGACTATGGAATTTTGATTTTAGCAAGTTTCTATTTTTTTAAAGTTTCTTTTTAATGTAAGGGCATGTTGCCCAATTTTGAATAAGTCTTCCACTTAAAATTTTATTTTATTTTAGAGGTTATGAACTTCTTTTGATCAACAATATAATAGTTTACATTATAAAGTTATGTACTTTCCTTTTTATGAATAAAGAAGTTGAATTTTTTTTATCTTTAATTGCCTTGATTTTATTGAATGATATTTGTATTCTTGAATCTATTCTAAGGCATGAGGTATTGAAAAATAGAAAGTCAAGTGTGTGTCACTTGTAAAGTAACACCGGGCCGATCTGCCAAATAGTTAAGTCCACTGTCAAAGAATGGTGGTTATGTCCAATGCTCAAAGAATGCGGGGGTTGGGGTGTTACATTAAGTGAGAAGTTATTGTTCTTTAGTAGTTTATTGTTCTTGATATGCTTTGACTGTAGAAACCCTGCCAGATTTTCAAGAAAGTGCAAAACAAGGTGGAAGTGATTTTAAAAGCCCCATTCTTTACTAGTTTGGATTAATATCATGTTCATGCATATTTTAAAATCTGTTTATCATACACATTTCAATTTCAATCCATTTACATTATTTATTTTCAGTTTATACATATGTCATGTTTAAGCATTCATAAAACCATGTCATGTTTAGTTTCCCATGCTTAGGCCAATTTTGAGATAAAGTGATTTTTTATGCTTACATGATGATAATATGCTGAATTTTAATTCTTTAATTATTTATGATTATGATAATTTAAATAAAAGACTTTGATATTAAGAATCACGTACTGTTATATTGATCCAAAGGGATACTATGGGTGTTCTTTACATATATTATGTGTATATGAGTTGCATATACTGTATGTATATGGGTGTAGCACAAAATACTTGGACTACGGGCAAGGAACCCTAAATCCAATGGAATGTAACATAAAGAATTGTCTTTCCACTCAAGGGAATGTATTTTGATAAGCATATCAAGGGATTGGAACCCCTTTCAGTCTACCATACAATTGAAAATAAAAAACTATTTGAAACACCTAATATATGCAAATGTTTGAATTTGAGTGTGTTATTAGTTTAAATTAATAATTTGTTTGTTCTTTTGAATGATCCATTGCGTTATGATGTGCTCACCCTTCCTCTTTTATTTTTTCAGGAAATTAAATTACATAATGAAGCTTGCTAAGGATTCAGATCGCTTATTTTTAGAAAGTTTCTATTTTTTTAAGGACATAATGCCCAAGTTTTGAATAAATTAGAGTTCCGCTTAAATAGTTTCAATTTTAGAGCTATGTATTCTCTTTCTTTTAATAGTTTAAATGCAACTTATGTACTTGTCTCATTTAATTCAAATAATAAATAAAGAAAAGGTTTTTTTTTATCTCTTTGTGTTATCTTATTGAATTAAATAAATTGGGAGGTGTGCTCACAATGTTCAATAAGAATTGGGATAAAGGGACAAGAAACGCAAGTTGTGTACTTGTAATGTAGCACCGGCCTAGTCTGCCTTGTAGATGAATTCAATTGAAAGTCTCAGGAGTTTGGGTGTTACAGTTTATACATATTAACTTTTAGTGAACAAAAAATCCCAATTAAATTTAAATATGTGCAAGTATACTTATTTCTTCATGTAATGATAAACGGGTATCTATAATAAATGCATATCAAAATGCCAAGAGGCCATCCACGTCATCAACCACAAGAACCCATTCCACCACCACAACTTGAGCTTACTGATATGCAAAAGTTTGAAAGAAGTAATTAGAGCTCAAGGAAAAATGCTACAAGTATCGATGACTGCTATCCACTAGGATATCGATGGAATTGTAGCAGGAATACAATGAGAAATGCCCAATGATCCTCCTACAATAGAATAAGAACTAGTTGAATATGAGTTGGTTATGGAAAAAGTCCCTAAATGTAAGAAGAGAAAGTCACATGACAAGTTTCTTAAGGAATTCATAGATCTTAAATTGACGGAATATCAAGGAAGGGTAAACCAATAGCAAGTCGAGGACTAGCTGTTGAATTTAAGAAAATAACAAGGTCTATGGATCTTCAAGAAGATAACCAAGTTCTATTTATTGCACACATGTTGGAAAGTGATGCTACAAGGCGGTGGTCATCTATTTTGGCAACCAAGCGTCAAGTATCTACTTGGGCTCAATTTAGGTAGTTATTCTTAGGTGCTTTTATCCTTAGAGCAAAACGGGAATGGAGAAAAATAGAGTTTCTTGTACTTTGATTGGAAACCATGTCAGTGAGGGAGTACACTATAACACCCCAACCTCCTGGAGACAGGTTTAAACTCAACCACAAGGCAGGTTGGGTCCTATGTTACATTTACAAGTACTCAACTTGCATCTCAGTTCCTTTATTCTAACACTTATTGAAATACTCATAAATATACTTCCATTGAGTTTAATTTTCAACAAGATAATACAAGTGAACAAAGAAACACTTCAAACACTTTATTTATTCAAAATAAAATAAAAAAATACATTATTAAATTCATATAATCAAAAGAAAGAGTAGATAACTCTAAAATTTAAAACAAAAATTTAGCAAAAATCTTTATTCAAAATTTGGACAATATGCCCTTACATAGAAACTTTTTAAAAATAGACTTTCTAATTCCTTAGTAAGCTTGATAATGTATTTCAAATTTCTGAAAAATAAAAGGAAGGGGTGAGCACATATCCTAGTGGATCATTCATTATACAACTAAGTTACTATTTCAAATTAATAGCACATCCAAATTCAAGCATTTTCATGCATTAAGTCATTCAAGCAACTTTTTGGTTGTAGTTAGCATTAAGAATGAAATGGGTTCTACTCCCTTGATATTTTTAATTTAGATACCCCTCTTTAGGGTGGAAAAACATTTCTTTGTCACTTTCCATTTGATGTCACATACCAAGTATCCCTTAGTTGTGCCCCGCAACCACACACTCCAAGCATGTGTTAAGAACATTCATAGCATCCATAGGGGTCACTATAAGAGCACGTAGTTCTTATCTTCAATTTCTTATATTTACGAATCACATAATGTTAAAAGAAATTTAAAATGTAGATATCAAAATTTTAAACAACCAAGAAAGCATGAAAACATTACATAGCATGTTTGAAACATTGAATTAAATCCTAAACATGGATTCTAAGCATGACATGCTCTCATGAGTGATTAAAACATAAAAACATGCTGAAGTAAAATTAAAATATGATTAAACATTCTGAAACTAAAATAAAACATGTTGAAAATCCGAATTTAAACAAGTATAAATATGCTAGAAATTTGAAAGAGCAAAGTAGAAGTTTAAGAAATCCTCTCCACCTTAATCCCAGTTTCTTTCTAGAATCCAGCAGAGGTTCTCCTTATCCACACTTTTAGAACTTGAAGAACTTCTAACCACTAACAAAACTACTTCAATAACTCTCCAAAATACTGAAATAAAACCTTTTCACACGAGAAAGAAAAGAGAGTGAGAAGAGGTACCAAGAAGAGGGCAAGAACAAACAAAGAGGGAAGTGTCAACTCTTTGCTTTGGGATAAGATGAAAATGAGCAAGAGGGTGTTTATATAGATGTTCATGAGCACTAGAGGACGATTTGGGCATGCTTACACTAGAAAACCTTTCCATTCCTCCATGGGGACATTTTGGAATGCATAGATTGAGTGTGCACACGATTTAGAATGTGGGTTGATTTGGTTTCCAATTCCTAGTGTGAACATAAGATATAAGCTTTATTTGATTTCTTATTTATGTGTGAACACAAAAAGGATTTAGAATACTTACTATTATTTGATTGGAAGTTAATCTAAGTGTGATATTGTGAGCAAGGCAA
The DNA here is from genome assembly GCA_030144865.1 of Tinospora cordifolia. Classification (NCBI taxonomy): domain Eukaryota; kingdom Viridiplantae; phylum Streptophyta; class Magnoliopsida; order Ranunculales; family Menispermaceae; genus Tinospora; species Tinospora cordifolia. The sequence continues at coordinate 11,814 of JAJIYU010008806.1, read as the reverse complement.
CTTTCCAATATGTTTTGGTAATTGATTCCTTTTCAATTGCACACCAAATCAACAAGATTTGACAATCTTCTATTTTGAATTAAAATTTTCTAATCTTGTTCTTAAGGTGTTTAGAAACATTTTTCAATAACTTCTATTCTTGGATTAGAAACTTCTATTCTTGTTCCTTGGGTGTTTAGAAACATTTTTTAGCAACTTCTATTCTTAAATTAGAAACTTCTAATTTGGATTATTTGGAATGTTTTTGGTGTGTAGAGCATGGTGTATATGATCACATCATGGTGCACATGAAAATCATTCATTCATGGTTTCTTAATACTAAAGGGGACATCTTATAGGGGTGGCATACCTGATCATTTTCATGGCACATGGGATCATTCTACATAAACTCAAATAAAGGAAACATCCCATGGAGATTAGGGTAGGGTGAGGGTACACATGATCATAGTGTTCCACCCATGTGACTTGCACATGCTTAGGGTAGCCATGACTTCATGGGTTCACAAAAATCAAATAAAAATTAACATCTCCTTATTTATAAGGAATTATGATTTATAACCTATAGTTTTGGAATCACATGAACCTAATGCAAATTTTAAGATATGGTTTAGCCCTAGGTAATTTTCCTTCAAAAACTTTCCTTATTTTAAGACCCATTGAGATCACTATGCAAATGAAAATTTAAATCTTGGCTAATTATTCTGATTTTTGAATATGTCATTCATTTCGTTAGTTCATGTCATTCTATTTTGTTTTAGGTCATTTCGATCCCCTGAAGTACCCTAAATGACAATTTTTTCTAATTGAACCCCCTGAAGGGCGTTTGACAAATGAAAACCTTAACCTCGACCAATTATTTTAATTTTTGAATATGTTGTCCATTTAGTTGGTTCATATCACCTTACTTCATTTCAAGTTGTTTTGGGTCCCTAAAGGGCACTAAATGAGAGTTTTGAAACTTGTCAGATTTAGCCCTGAAATGAGTCCAGTTTCATTTTGCACTCAAATTTCACTAAATAAATTATAAATGTCATTTAATTGAGTACAAAGAATTTAGGGTATTACATGCACCATCTACTTTGCCAACTAGTTTAACATTCAATGTAAATAGTCATGTTGGGACCCCTTGCCCAACATCAAGGTGGCCCAACTGGCACCACAAGTCAATGAACCATTTTCATTCCTCAACCCACTGAATTATAGTCAGGCCTTTCTCATCTAAAACCAACACATGTAAAAGAAGTGCTTATTCAACAATTAAAAATAGTATAATTGATGTTGATAGTACATAAGTAGGTTGGATAGCAACAAAGTTACAAAATTTAGTACATTCGATATATAAAATGAACTATAATATGCAATGAAGTACAACGGAAAGACAAATGAAAATTAAGTGTCAATGATTTCTTTGACCTTGTCTAATCCCAATGTTCCTAAAAAATAAAGTGAGTAATGGGCCTAGTTTAATGTAGCTCAGTGAGTAATAGCTTACATTAACAATATATATATATATATATCCAAAACTTGTATATATTCAGATGCTAGAATGTTAAGAAATTAGTTCATCAATATATAGTATCATAGTATTGCAATTAAACAATCATAGATCATACAAAAAATCTAATGATATCATGCATGTCACAATGCATTAGGTTCAATGCTCTTAGGATATTTTGAAAGTTTGGGGCACAAATTAGCAGATCCAGTGTAGCCTTGCAATTAGGAGCTTGATAATTATGGTTCTTAAACATCCTATGGGATACAAGCCAGGCAGAGCCTTGGAAACTTGTTAAATTTCTCACATTTGCAATTATATGATTCCCAATAAAGCAATTCTAAAATTATCATCTTATGCAATGAAATATAACGCTATGCAATTCAATATAATTTTAATTTAGAACATATAAATAAAATGCAAGCAACTACTCAAAGTAATGATCAAGATTTCCACAAAATTAATTGTTATTCTATGAAATTTTACTCAAAAATAATAATAGTATTATAATCATATCATTGTAGATTATATTGTTAAGATTTCATTTTTGGGGTCAAATTATTCTATTTTTTTCCATGTCTAGGTCATTTGGGGGTATTTATTTAATTTCTAGGCTGGAAGTGTGTGAAATCACAATTTCTCACATAAAATGACACTTTTTTTTTTTTTTTCTGTACCCCATTGGTACGAAACCATAGCATGAACATGGTCTTCAATCATATTTTCATCTTGTTTCCCTCTAGTCTCCAACCCCTTCTTCCTATGAATTACAAGTTCACATATTAGCAATAAGCTTTTCACTGAAAATTCTCATAGAAAATCATTGTAGCATCATCACAATCATACATAAAAATCATTGATGAAATAATCTTAGATTTATACCTACGTTGCCTAAGCAACATGCCTAATTTGGAACCTTTGATCTCTCTCGTCGTTGATCCATTCCTTGAATTTTTGGTAGCTTTCTCTTTTCTTCACTTCTTTCTTTTAAGTCCCATCACAAACTCATAGTTCCCACTCTCAGGTTTCTCTCACAACCTTTCCCAAAATCATTCCAAGTTAAATGCTCAAACTATTGGTGGGAATCCCTCTTTATAGCCTCACTTTGCATGAATTTTTGGTGGCACAAGGCGATTCATTCGACAAGTGATGAAAGGGGGTAACATTGATTGCCACCTCATGCTTTCACTTTGCCAAGAAATGCCACATACTTGCCTTGTTGCTTCCTCAAAATACGCCAAACTATTGGGCTTCTAGGTGTTTTAGCATGTTAATGCTTGCCTTGGTAGGTTGCAAGCAAGATGGGCTATAACTTATCACTACCCATTCTGCTTTTTTTTTTTTTTTTGGAAAAATTCAGTTTTATCCTTCATTTCCCTCAATTTCTCAATGATATCCAAATTTTACATTTGTCCAAATATTGTCCTAAAAAAATTGTATATTTCATCTCAAAAATTAATTATTTTCAATATATTTTTTTAAATTCTCATTTGGACTATCAAAATCCACCATTACAGATGATAGGGTCGATACCAAATCACATATCATAATGTATATTTATCGTCGCGAACATGTTATCATTCATAATTCATATTTGCAAGGTTGTTTCAATATATGCAAATCTCTAAAAAAATTTGAAAAAAGTTAGGTGCTTGGGTCAAAAAATTTCATTGACACTTTATATTTCTCAAAAAGTAGAGCTTTATTAATATATATCTTTGCCATTATCTTTAAACGTTTATAAATTAGTGTAAATCACATGTAACTCAAACGTTTGTAAACGTTGTAGTAGCTATATTTTTTTAATATATAAAATTAATTATCAATTAATATAAGTTTTTAATAGATGTTAAAGTTAAATTTAAATTATTTTTAAAATATTTAATTAACTTAAAATATATATTAAAAATAAAAATAAAAATTAAAAAAATAAAAAGTTGCCTTCTTTAAAGTTCGAATAATAAAAAATAAAATAAATTAAAAAAATTAAAATAAAAAAGTAGAGGAGGCGTGGACCACCACTCCGTCAAAATCAAAATCAAAACCAAAATCAAGCCAAAATCAAGCAGAGCTACAGTGACCCACTATCTTTTAACGGGACACTGCAGCTCTCTGTCTGGTTTGGCAGAAAATCTGTAGCTCTCTGTCAGTTTTGGCATGGGCTCCAACGCACGCCAAATTTGGAGTGAGCTTAAAGTTGCCCTAATAGGGGCTTCGTGGCGTTGCACCTCAAAGTATCAATTATCCCATTGCCCGCTGCATCTTTATCCATTTCCTAGTTACCAAAGCAAAATTCGAACTAACGAGGCTTGTTTCATTGTTGTTTTCTTAAGTGAGGTAGTAATATCAAAACTTAAATCTTGTACTAGCTTGCGTCCCGATAAAAGACATTTATCAATTAACATGCCTTTTTTTGTTACTCAACAAGCTAACCAACCCAGATTTAACCAATACGGTGAATGTGCCAAGTACAAATGAAGAGAAAAAATTTCAACGCAACAAAAAAAACAAAAAAAAAAAAAAAGAAAAAAACATCAATCATGAAAAGTGATCTACCTCGATCACCACCTACAGCAAATTATTCATTGAAACACATGGAATTGTCATGCATTAGGATCCATTCATCTTGGATTTCTTATTAAAATTCAAAAAGAAAAAAATATATCCCAAAAGCTACTACTTTGAGAAATATCTTACTCTAGCTTGCTTCGTGTTCGCTAGAAACAAGATTCACCAACCTTCCAATCACTCAAAACCCCAAAATCCCAATTAAATCCACAGGCTTCATTCAGAAAACCAGAAGCCTGCTTCTGAACGTTTAAAAAAAAAAGGAAGAAAAAAAAAAGCCAAAAAAAAAAAAAAAAACTTTACACATTCAAATTGCTGAAAAAGTTGCAAATACGCCTAATAATCCCTTCTTCATGCCAACATAGCCACTTTCTCATTAATCAATTCCAGCTTATGAGCTTTATTATTACTGCTGAAAGAACTTGAAAAATCTCTTTCTCCGTGGACCAAATCTCCCGTTTCTTCTTTGTTGCTTATAGATTTAGAAAGATAGTCCAACGAAATCTCCCCTTTTGCAGCTAACACTCTCAGCTCAGAATCTTCGAGTCCTTTAGCTGGTCCAAGGCAACATCTCTGTGTGCCATGCTTTGCCAATGCATCTTTGAACTTCTTGATCTGGTAATTACATCAAAGAAAAATCAGAGTTAAAGTCGGAAATAACAATGACCCAGTTTATATTTTCAATCAAACTTTTAACAAAATGGTTCCATTCTGAACCTACAGTTGCATTAGTGCAGCTGAAGCTGCAGATACGACCCTCTGCTCCTCTGTAAAACCGGAAGAAGGGAAGAACATGAATGTTGAGACTGTAACACATGGATTTGAGTTCCTCGTAATTAACTTTGAAGAACAGGGCATCTGGATTCAACTCAGCTAGCTGGGAGATCTGCATTGAAGAAGGAAAAAAAAATTCAAATAACATTAATTACCAAAAAAAAAAAAACAACTTAAGGCAACAAGAACATTAATCACATCGCAAATTAAGTCCTCAAGTCGATAAATACCTTCGGGTGCAAAGCTTTGCAGCCACCACATCCAGGTGAGTAGAAATCGATGATAACGAGCCGATCTCCTGCATTTCTTAATGATTCATGAAGCTCTTGAGCAGATTTTATCTCAATCATATTAGGTTTTAGGGTTTTCTCCCACCATCTCAACGCACGGCTCACGCACATTGAAGCCTGCCATACAATAACAGAATTAATCCAATTTCAAAGAACAGAAAAACACAGAAGCTTGAAAAAAAAATTCTGAATCAAAGACTCTGACATACATACATGAACAGGGATATTTGCAGATGTTTTAGAACTCCAATAATTTAGAACTCCCATTTGATCCGAAAGCAGTGATTGTTTTCCCCTAAATTCGTTCTTCAATAACGGGAGATCTAGGGTTCTGGATTCTGTAAATCGAAGAGAAGTGACAGATGACGAAGCAGAATCAAAAGACCTTTCTGAGTTCAACCCAAGGCCAAGAATCACGGTCGACCGGGAACGAGAAGACATGCTCAAAGAAGAACTAGCCATGGCTTCCAACAAGAGAAAAAAAATTACGGAATAATCTCACGAACCCACTTTCCCTTTTCGATCAAAACCCAGCAGATCTCTGCACTAATTGGAAAAACTTAAACCACCTACTTTTACCAGGCTTTAATCGAAGAAAACCCAGAAATCAAAATCCACCCAAAAGAAAGAAAAACAAGCAAAAATCACTGAAAAAATAACATAAGGGCAAAAGGAAGACGGAGGGTTTAATTTGGTGCGCTTTTTAATGGAATAAAGAAAAAACAAAAATGGATAATTTTCTTTTTCTTTTCAAGTATGACAACGAATTCAAGCAGGACTGCGTATTGCTGTCAAAACGCTTTTGTGGAGACAGCGGTTTTGTTTCTCCACAGTGCATCCAGATTGCAGAGTCCGTCTCACAGTATTGATCGTCAGATATTCCTCGAGATTTCGTACGAGAAAATCCGACGGAAGGAGTATGATGAGTAGGTAGAGCTGAGGAGTAGGACAAGGGAGGAGGAGGTTATTTAATAAATATAAATATAAATATATCCATTAAAACGGCCGCTGCAACGCGTCGCTGAGTCGGATTGCAGTTTAAATGGATAAGAAGTCATCATCGAGATTAGAAATATTTGCTGAGAAAATCGAAAAAAGAAATAGATATCTTGTCGTTGGCGTTTTCTCCGCCCGGGTTTGCAGTGCTGCAGATTTTTCATGAACGTGAATTATTTTGGCCGCTAGCTACAGATGCCACAAATCAGAAAATCAGCCTTGCCGTTTGACTTTGAGGGTACTTTTGTCATTGTGCAGCTAAGACTGGTAGTAGATAAAATCACCCTAAAATTGACTTTTTTTCGCTTTATAATTCAAATCTAATTTTATCTCTAATTAAAATAACAAATTTTTTTTTTTATAAACACCCTACTTAATCCTGTGTGACATCTAATCATCTCATCCTATCCCACTAAACTCTCCATTCATCCCCACCATCGTCCCTACTACTCACACCATCTTCTTCGGCGTGACTCCGACGAACATTTCGACGAGCATTCGAATGTCTTTTCTTCGAGATATACATTGCAAATCACGTATTTGGATTATAATGAGCAAAAAAGGGACCAAATTTGATGTTTAAATATGATTTTCATGGTGTAAGTTAGGGCACAAAAAAGGATTGCGATTTACTTGATTTTTGAAAGAAATAACACAAGAAACGGACTCTACAAGTAAAATGGGCATAAATGAGGTATATTTCGCATCCTGTTGTGTTCAGAATCGTATTCGAAAGTAGATTTCATGATTGACTGTCTCGGCCCTATGTGGCTGAGACTCACTGAACACGTCTCGGTCGTCTAGGGCCGAGACTTAGAACTGAGTCTCGACCATGCAGGTCGAGACCTATACGTAAGTCTCGGCCATGCAGACTAAGACTCTTTAGTGAATCTCGGCCTGCACAGGGCCGAGACTCACTGAACACGTCTCGGTTGTCTAGGGCCGAGACTTAGAACTGAGTCTCGACCATGCAGGTCGAGACTTATACGTAAGTCTCGGCCATGCAGACTAAGACTCTTTAGTGAGTCTCGGCCATGCAGGCCGAGACTCTAGTGGTGGGTCTCGGCCCTGAGTGGCCAAGACTATGTTGCTTGTTTCCTGTTCCCTTAACTAATTAATACTTATTTTGATTATTGTAGAATGAAGAAAAATGCACCGATATAATTGTTGATAATACTGAACAATTCACATCGCCGGGTCCATTTGGGTCAAGAGAAGAAATGATATCATGGGCAACATCAGGGTAAGATTAAAGGGTTTGTTGTAAGCATAAAAAACTCTAACGTCAGTGGAAAGGGTAGACGAGCAAGAGTAAATCTTGCTTGTGAAAGATATGGGTCGTACAAAAAAGGACTCAAAAAGCAATGTGTTGATAGTGAAGAAAAAATAAAAGGAAGATCAAAGACAGGGACGAAGAAGTGTGGTTGTCCATTTTTGTTAAGTGGAAAGAACCCGAGTGAGGGTATATGGATCTTGACTGTAGCATGTGGCACCCACAATTACCCGGCAGCTAAATACCTTGAAGGGCACTCGTACGCGAATAGGTTGGCCAAGGATGAGGTTGATGTCATGTTACAAATGACGAAGGGCAATGCACGACCAAGAGAGATTTTAATGACATTAAAGGAAAGAAATGCAATGAATTCATCCACTTTGAGGACTATCTATAATGCAAGACAAAAGCAAAGATTAATTGAAGCTGGGGGTAGGACACAAATGCAACAATTATTACACTTGTTGGATGAATCACAATACATTGAATGGCATAGGTGTGAAGGTGAAAGTGATGTTGTGAGAGACATATTTTGAGTTCACCCTCGTTTAGTTAAGTTGTTAAAATCTTTTTCTGAAGTTTTGTTAATTGATTGTACCTACAAGGCAAACAGATACAAATATCCAGTTATACAGATTGTTGGTGTGGCATCTACGGATATGACATTTGCTGGTGCATTTGGGTACATTTCTGCTGAAAAAGAAGACAATTACATTTTGTGTCTACAGAGATTAAAAGAGTTGATGGTTGGATCTCTTGGGCCTAATGTGATTATCACTGATAGAGATTTGGCCCTTATGAAGGTAGTTGCCAATGTGTTTCCCAAATGCATAACCTTATTGTGTACATGGCACATCAACAAGAATGTTTTGGCTAACACTAAAGAAATGTTTACCAAAGATGCTGATTTCAAAATTTTTTTTCTAAATTGGAATAACTTGGTAAACAGTGGAACAGAGATGTAGTATCATGAAAAGCTAGAGGTTATGGAGGCTGAATATAGGGCATTTGATAAGGTTCTCGCATATGTCAAAAATACTTGGTTGAACCAATACAAAGAAAAGTTTGTAAAGGCTTGGCCTGATAAGGTGATGCACTTTGGGAACACAACAACTAATAGAGCGGAGAGTGCACACGCCAAGTTAAAGAGGTACCTCGGGTCTTCACAAGGGAATTTTGTGACCTCATGGGGTACCATCAATACAATGCTTGAGTTACAACATACAGAGATCAAGGCATCATTTGAGAAGAGTTTGAGTATCGCTGTGCATCAATACCAACTTCTTATTTTCTCATTGTTGCATGGATTCATCTCTAAGGCTGCATTGGAGAAGATTCGACTTGATTTGCAACGTGTACTGAGTGTTGGTGTAGATAAAGAGTGTTGTGGTTGTGTGTTGCGTGCAATACATGGGCTTCCATGTGCTCATGAGCTCGCTATGTATGAAGTTGCCTACTCGTCGATCTTATTAGAGGATATCCATCTTCATTGGCAAAGGCTAAGCCTTAATGACCCTAAAACACCACGAAACTTCAATTACAAAGCTTTACTAGAAAAGTGGCTGATCAGATAGAGAGAAGTGATGAAAATGGAAGAAAAAAATTGTACAAACCCTGTTAGAAATTGTCTCTCCATCTGTGTCTATTGTTCATCCTACTGCAAAAATCAAAACTAAGGGAAAACCAAAGAAGGTGGATACAAAGCAAGACCCATCCCATTTTGAGTATGTCGTTTCTGTTGGCTTGAGCTCCTCATCCAATGTACTGAAAAAGAAAGTTTTGCAGCAACAGGTTCATAGGACTCGGTCAAAGATGACATTGAATTATCTAGGGGCATTTCATGTTGGGTGGCATGATCATATTCTAAATGTGTTTGATGTCAAGGCTGACGGTAATTGTGGATATCGAGTCATTGCAGCAGGCCTTGGTTTGGGGGATGATGGTTGGCAGCAGGTGAGAATCGATATGCTGTGTGAACTTAATAGTTTTGAAGCCCAATATGCCAGTTATCTCAGTTTAGCGAGGGTGCAAGAATTAAGGAATCATTACAATGTGACCAATCACCAGCTCCACTACAGAAATGGATGACACTACCTGACATGGGTTTATTGGTGGCAACTACTTTCAATGTAGTGTTAGTCCAATTATCTAGTAGTCAATGCATGACATTCCTCCCTCTACGAAACGACGCATTGCCTTATCAAATGAGGAATATGATTGGGATCGGGTTTGTTAATGATAATCACTTTGTCAGGGTAAACATCTAATACTTTACTTTAATTGTGGTTTGATAATAATTATGCTTGTGACTAATGATAATCACTTTGTATGTAGGTGTTGTTGAAGCCTAATGCACCAATTCTGCCAATATCAAAAGAGTGGCACGTCATCAGGGATCCCCGGGCAGAAGGTTGGGCAAGCCACTATAGAGTGTTTGATGTTTGTGAACAAAATGATGCACAAACTGAAGAAATTATAAGTCTCATTAGTCCGTGTTAGGTGACATTTGAAAAACAAATCTAAGGATATTACATACTTTTTTTTGTGCAATATATATTTTTTTGTAACATATACTCTTTTTTGTATTAATTAATGTATTTTATTCCTTATTTTGTAGTAATTTGTAATAGCGCATCACAACTGAGAGGTGGGTTACAGGGCCTACTTGGAGGGTTTCGGTATCAATTAGGAGGGTCTCAGGACCCATTGGGAGGGTCTTGAGACCCATTGTGTAGGGTAGGCCGAGACCCATAGCTTGAGTTTCGGCCACCTAAGGCGGAGACCGACATGTTGGGTCTCGGCCCAGGTAGACCGAGACCAAGCATGCGTTTCGGTCCAGGTAGGCTGAGACCAAAGTATGGGTCTTGGCCCTAAGTGGCCGAGACCTACACTTGGGTCTCGGCCTAGTAGATCAAGACCCACATTTGGGTCTTGGCTTACCTTGGCCAAGATCCTTGTGTTGGTCCCTCCAATGTTTTTAATATTTTAATGTTTTTTTTTTTAACATTACATATTAAACATTAAAAGTCCAAAATGACACTTGTTTGAAGTCTAAAAAAAAAACGGGTCCACTAAGCATCATGGTTTGCTCTCCGCTTTCTTAAAAAAAATGACGAAAGGGTTGCGATGATCCTGCAGTGTCTGTCATATTAGGGCTTAATGGTGTAGTCACCTCATCAATAGTATCGGACTGTGCTCCTCCAAGGCTAACACCTGCGAGTACATCGATCATACCTTCCGCGTAGCTACTTGCTCCCTCCAATGATCTCTACTCTACAGGCAATGATGTCCATTGTAGCCCAATGTCCAGTGCAGTCTTAATACGCTGACACAAAAAATAAATGTATTTAAAAGACAAGACGAATGCAGATATGTATACATGTTCAGTATAAATAAAGAAGTTTTACCCAGTTGGCATCATTGTCCAAAATTTGACTGCCATGCTCAACCTCAACTTCTGGGTTTTTAACAATAGGATGGGATATTGTTGAATACTACTCCATGTAACCTGGTGTAGAGTCCCATGGATGACGTATCACCTTCCCCCAATACATGGTTTTGCCACCTCTCAAATAATTGCGGAATAAATATATGCTTGTCCAAATATTTACTTTCGGTGGCACCTTGCTCAACTTTTATTGGCTCAAGTGGAGCGTCAGGTATTGATTGTACATGTCCTAGCTGTCGAAGAAATCTATCGGGGTGGTATGGCTCTAAAACATCTAAGCAGTTAATGAACCCAATGTAAAAAGCCACCTCCAGTACAGCTGCACCCTTTCGTGAGTTATTATACGGATTCTAGTAAACCTGAAAAAGATTTAAGTTTCTTAAGTCATAAGGAGTAAAGCCAAATACTTATAATTAAAGGAATTCAATAACATGTATTAATTAGCTTGTGAGGATGTAACTGGTCAATTGTTCGATGAAGTGTAGACATGTATTTATCATCAACACCCATCTCCATCCTTTGGGTCCATATCATAACACGCGGCAAATTATTGTAGTAGTGGGGATTGACACGTGGATGGGTAAAAGGGAAATGGTCATATATCCAACCCTATAGAAATTAAAAAATCAGCAATCATTATAGACAAATGCATATAGCAAAACATAAAGTCTTGATTTTAACAAGGGTGACAAATATACCTCAAGTAGGGTGAGATATCTTGCAACCTGACAAACCTCAGCTCGTGAAGCACTACCAATCTGGTGCTACAAAAATACAAGAGCGGCTGCTCCCCATGCATATGACCCAATAGTGCTCAAATTCTTTAAGAGCTGAAGGAAGGAGACGTGAACTCGGGTATCGCTCTTATCGGTAAACAGTGTACTGCCGAGTAGATACAAAAGAAAAGCTCTGGCAGTTGCTTCAACACCATAGTATTCATTTACATTCCCTTTGGACGTACCAAACAGAT
>JAJIYU010008805.1:0-17613 GCA_030144865.1 Tinospora cordifolia | reverse complement strand
AAGTCTGAACTTCTAAATGTCGAACTATGTACCTTTGTACTTTTGAAACATGACAACATGTAATATATCGTTTACTTTCGCACTTTAATTAAATGGATGTTTAAATTACTCGAGGTTGGAAAGGCTTAACGGCGGCTAGGAGGACTCGACTCGATGAGTCAGTGCGTTGAGCCGCCGTGCCGGTCGAGTCACCCTTCGGCCTAAGGAAGGGGTCCCAACATGTATATTTAACTTTTATGTTATATCCACTGCTTTATTATCTTTATGCACTCTGATTACTATACGTAATTGTTGGAAAAGCTTAGCGGTAGTTGGGCGAACTTAGCTTGCTGAGTGGACTCGTCAAGCTATTGTGCTGGTCAGGCCGCCCTTTTTGGAAGGGGGCACAATGGATTTTACGCATTTATTAATAAATTTTGACTAAAAATCTTCTCATCTAATTCTTTGACTTGAGCATTTCCTCGAACTTGAGAATAAATTATAGTAGATTAGCTCCTAATCACATTCCTTGCACACACCTAGGCTGGTCTGATCCAAAAGTTTTAGTAAGCGCGCATTCTTTATGTTATCTTTACTCACTAGATTTAAGGTGGACTGAGAACCTATAATATTGGATAAAAGTAACAAAACAAGTTAATAATACAAAATTAAGTTGACTTATTATAAAAATAGAATAGTCAAATACTCATTTTTTTTACTAACTAGTGCCTCATTAATAGCTTCATTCAAAGGTTTACCATTTCTTTGAATGTGTCATTGAGTCCAAACTGCCAACCTTGAAATAGATGAAGGATTTGAACATTTTTTTTTTCTATAAAATAAGTAGAGTCAAGAAAAATCAATATCAATCAGAACACATGTACTTAAATATATATGTGTGTTATATCAATTACTTTTGTTGCCACACAATTGATAGAATCATACCATCTTATGCTCTAAACAAGCATATCTTTTTCTATTCATTGTGTGCAATACTTTGTGATTGTTTTTAATTTCTCCAAATCATTTACTTTTAGCCTATAACACAAATGACAAATTAATAATGATGATTAAATATAAATAATAAAAGATTAAAACAATAAGTAAAACAATATTCAAAATTACCTCATACTCATCCGGTTGTCTCTCTTTAACAAATGATAACCATGTTTTTTTGAATGTGGACTTAAGTTGAACGACATTTCTATCCTTTCACAAGTATAATTATGAAAAACATGATCTCTCTTTAACAAAAATAATCATAATTATGAAAACCAATATCAAATATAAAATAATTTTACTTACAATTAAGCATCTCATAATACGTCCTTATTTTCTATCCTTGCATAAGGATAATCATTTCTAGCATTAAGATTTGAGCCCCCTTTCTTTTTTTTGTTTTTTCTTTTCTTCTCTTATATTTCCATTTCCGTTTCCTCTTCTTTTTATATTATTTTAAATTTTGTAAATTAAATCTTTTGTCCATTGTTTCCTTCAAAATTTTCAAATATACCCCATATGTCAACGTTTATACATTTTTCCTCAAAAAATCATGTACTTTACCCAAAAATCAACATTTTTCTCTCAAAAATTAAATAATTACTCAAAAATTTATTTTTTCTTCCTAAAATTTAAATAATTACTTCAAAAATTACATTTTCTCCCAAAAATCACATTTCTTTAATAATTAAAGTGTTCTCCTCCCAAAAATTATATTTCTTGATTAATCTAATTTTTTCTATTAAATGGGCAAAATTTGAAAAAATTGATAAAATTCATGTATTTTCATCAAAAATTTCAAAAAAAAATAAGTGGGAATACAAATCAAAAAATAAGTTCGTCACACTTAACAAGTCATTTCGACAATTTAAAAAAAATTATATCTATTTTAGAAAGTATCCACACTTCTTTCCATTCCTCTTATTTTAAAAAAGTAAAAAACTCTTATTTTTTTTATTTAAGAGCTATTTCCTCTATTTCATACAAAGACTTTAAAAATAAGAGAAAATAATTAAACTATCAAACACTCTAATTTTTTAAAAGCATTTTTTAATAAGACTTATCAAAATAAGATGTTCGTAAAAAGTATTACCAAACACTACCTAAGACCCTCTTTTCCTAATATATTTTTAGGTTAGCTTTTGCACTTGAACATTACTTTTTTAAAAAAAATTTGAATAGCTAGGAGATCTCTTTACCCAAAAAAAAAAAAAAAAAAACCACAAGGGGTTGTTTGGTACCCCAAATTAGGATAGGATGGGATAATTTTTATCATAATCTAATGTTTAGGAGTACATAGGATAAGATTAAAAATAATTTAGGCCTACACCAATTTATGCTATGATGCTAGAATTTCTCTAATCCACCAAAAATGGGGGGATTCCCACCAATTTTTTTTTTCACTTTTGTTTTTTTGTTTTGTTTTTTTTTTTTTTTTTGTAATTTCTTATATTCAATCATATCTCATCTCATCTCATCCCATCCCATTAAAATAATTTTATCCTTTCCTGCACACCCTACGAACTACAATAGGAGCACACATGTGGTGAAAGGCTGAAATCAAATCCTATCTTATGTCTCAACTCTCATAATCAAGTTTTATACCAATTCAACGACCCATCTTTGAATATTAAGTAAGACTACTTTCCCAAAAATTTATTCTTATAGAATTAAAAGTTTTCCATAAAAATCTTATTTATTTTAGATGCCAAAAAATAACGAAAATCCAATAATAAGAATGCGAAAACCTTAAACAAAAAAGATAACATTACTAAGACCATTGAAACCCTAATAACAAGAAGGGATAACCTTCCCAAAAAACTTTTTTATTTACTTATGTTGTCCAAATATATATAATTAAAAAAGATCTTAAACATCTTGATAAAGAAACATAGATGTTTCTTCAATGTACACGAATGCTTTAACAGGTCTACTTTCTATTAAATAAGTATTATAATTCATATTAATATTTTTTTTCAAGTCTTTCTAATTCATTAGTAATACATAACAACTTTGTAATAAGTTAACTATTCCAGCTTAAGTTTTTCTTATCTTTTCTAAAGGAAAATATTTTAGAAATACATATTTGTTTAACGCACTGAATCAAGACGATCCACAATTTTCATGGGGTATTACCAAAACTATATAATTAAAAAAGCATATGGGAAAGTTAACCAAAACAATTTCCCATAAAATAAATTACTTCTTGGGGCAATAGCAATAATATCTCATATTTTCAATATAAAGATTGGGTAGGAAAAGGACAAAAAGTTATTTGTTCATTTTTTAAATCAAACTTAGTTAGAATGAATTGTATTTTCTTAAAAAAAAAAAAAAAAAAAAAGTCATGTCATCTCTGACGACCCAAACTTTTGACATCAGATCGGCAAATCCAACATTTATGTACTCCATGTATTTTCTGAAATTTTAATGAGAAAAAACAAAATTTTTCTCATTTTTTCTCAATTTCGGATTAATTATTAAGAAAAATAGAAATAATTCGAAAAAATACAATTTTAAGGAGAAAACATATAAAAATATTAGGAAAAGATGTTTTTTGAGAAAAATAAATTATAGGATTAATTGATAAATTTTTGAAGCAAATATCGGATTTTTAGAATGATAAATGTAATTTTTGGGTGAAAAATATGATTTTTAGAGAAATTATTCGATTTTTAGAAAAAATAATTAAATAAATGATGAAATGGTGTATAATGTAGGTATTTTGATGAAAAATGGTGAATTAGACATTTTATGATGTTAGGGGACGAAGAATGCAAAATTTTGATATATAATACATATATATATATATATATATATATATATATAAGGAATAAAAAGGAAATATTGAAAACAAAAAATGGTCTGGGCCGACGCACGGGAAGATTTTTGACTGATTTTGTGCATTTTTGGAGATTTTTGACCGAATTTTAAGCGCCCCCTCCCCCTTTCTTCTTCTCCCCTGGTTTTCCTTCCCCTTCTTAGCAAAAAAACAGCAGCAGCCATGGTTTTTGGCCCCTGGTTTGGTCGTCCGGCGACTCCGCCGACCTGGACTCTAACCCCTAGCCATTTGTGCTTCATGTGGGAAGGCTAATGAGCCACGTGGATGGCCACGTGGCAGACTTTTGTCATGCAAAAAGACCCTCCAAATCATGTAACAAAACCATTTTTTTTGTTGGATTTTCATGTTTGAACAACCAGACTTCACAAGCTTTGTTCTCCTTCATCCCTCCGCCATTTTGGATGTTCTTGTACTTGTTGGAAAGCCCTCAGACTCTTCTTCAAGCTCCTACAACCCTCGGCCACCGTTGCACGACCAGTAGAGACGAAAACAGTCAGGAAAACACGCTGTTGACAAGGTTTCAAACCCAAAAAACTGAGAAGGGAGTATTGATCTGAACTTCGAGCTGCTTGTTCACCATCCATCCGAGGTCCGTTTTGAACGTATGATAGCTTGTTGTAAACATTGAAACATCTACTTTAACTTTCCTTTTGTACGAAATAGCAAATAAACCGTGTAAGTGCGTCAAAAATGGGGCCGAGGTGGGCTGCTGACTAATTGTTTTAACAGTTTTTGCAAGAAAGTGGTCTTGAGGGTGACTTTGAGCCTCCATTTCCAGTGGCTAAGGGCAACCATTTTGGCCGAGACTTAGACCAATTGAAAGCTTACATTAAGGGCTACAAGGACGTATAAAGGTCGAACCTTAAGGCTTTATAGATGAGTTTTTGTATGCTATTGAAAACCCCCTATTACACATGAACTGTGGACTTAGAAAAATTTTCAGAAACATTCTTATAAACACTATGTTTTCTAGCAATGTGTGAGAGCAAACATGATTAGGGTTGCTTACTATTTTGAGTGAGACTTAATTAATTGGGATTTCAAAGTCTAAACTCTTGCAAAAACAGCAATGAATGGCCTCAAATTAGTGTTGGAAATTAAAGTTGATAGGTATTCAAAAACTATAGGGAATTTGATCATAGAATAATCTGTTACATGAACAGAAAAGTGGAGGATTAAAGTTGAGGATTAGTTGACTGACCAAATGAAAGCAATTTGAGCTGAAATTTGGTAGAGAAGTCCCTAGATATGTCAATAGTATGTGCACCAAATTTTAGGGCATTCTGAAATTGGGAAGTAGGTTAGTTAATTCACTAAGTAACTGCCTGTCACAGGATATACGAGATTCTTACAATCTCTGTTATTACACCTAGAAACCCTAGTAATGACGTCCGAAAATCATGAAATAAAATCCTGGTGAAAGCTTAGACAAAATAGATCAAATCTGAAAATTTTTACCCAAATCCAACGGCTGGATTGATCACAGGAAATTTGAAAAAATTACTGCTAAGAAGTGTAAACCCAGAAGTTTCTGTGATCTAACTAAAAATTCTGAGATTAAATTAAATGGCCAAACCTCAGTGGATTGATCTAGAATTTGGTGGAGAGATTTCTAAGTATGTCTAGTTTATGCTTAACAAATTTCAGAGCCATCTAATATGGATAAGTGGGTCAAATTAGGCAAACAGTTACAACCTGTCATATAGAATCCGAGAACACATAATCCCTAAAATCTCAGTTAAAAACACTATCAAATGAAGTCCTAAAATCATGATTTAAAATTCTGCGAAAGGTTTAAGGAGTCTAGAACAGACCTAAAAAATTTGGTGCAAATCCGACGTACGGATTGCCTGTAGAAAAATCGGCAAGCTTGCTGCGTAAGAGAGCAAAGAACCCAAAATTTGACTAAGTATTGGAATTGGAGATTTTGAACTAATTTTGACCCCTTTGACACAATTTGGGCACGAATTGACCCAAGGTGACTAGGATGACCGCATTGACCAGAGTTGACTAGAATTGACTAGGTTTGATCGATTGACCGAAACGACTCGGGTCGATCGAAACTGAATATGGATAGTGAGATTAGATATTGGGCCACTATATGGATAGAACTGAGATTTGAGTTTGATTGATACAGATTCGAGAGAGTACAGCGGGACTAGGTCGGTTGTCGACGAGACATCGATGCGCAGGACCCGAGGTGAGTAGTTTGACTCAGGTGTCTTCTATGATTTTTATTCTTTGCATAAAACTTGTATGATATGTCATAGTTTCAATGGTTTCACAATATTTAAATACATCTAATTGGTTTTGAGATATTTAGATGTACACCGTAGTGAGACCAAGGGCTCAAAGTCCGAGTGCGAGGTTAGGGTACACGATGAGGTCTGACTCGAGGTCCGAGCGCGGGGTTAGGACATATGTTTAACGCACCTAGCTTCCGACCTGCTCGAGCGACGGCACTTGAGGACCGAGTGTGGGGTTAGGGTGTTCGAGAAGCATGCCTAACTCACGACCAGCTCAAGTAGCCAGTACACCTGACTTACGACCCGCTCGAGCGATGACCATAGGTTGGGTTGTTGAGTTAACCTAACCTGGATACGTTTTTAATTATCATGGATTTGAGATGCTTTATGAAACTGTTGTACTAGTTATAACTGTTTTTATACTATGTTATGTTTTTGAATGTCATACCATCTTTACTGCTCATACATACTTGCATTGTTTTGGAATATTGGTTATGAATGACATGCTGAACTTCCTACTCACTAAGCCACGTTGATTATAGGCTTACTACTCTATCATCATTTCAGGTTCTACAGCGACCGACAAAGGGAAAGGTGTAGTAATTGCCTAACTCCCTGACGACTCCTGTCTCAACTTCTTTTGGTCTCTTTCTTTTCATTTGAGGTTGGTCGTTATTATACTAGATTAAATGGTCAAATATGTATTTTGAACAAGACTAATGTAAATGATATGCTTCCACTTTGGTTGTTGCTCACTTTTGTTTTTAAGTGTTCCAATTATTCTGATATCATCTGATCGTATGAGATTTGGAAAGGACTTAACAGTGGTCGGGCAAATTCGTCTTGATGAGAGGGTTTGTCGGGCCACTGTGCCGGTCGAGCCGCCCTTGGCTTAGAGCAGGGGGTCCGACAGTCCCTATTCTCTTGATCTTTTGATTAGTGGTTGGTCATTCTGTAGATATGTAAGAGGTCATTTTATATTTTGAACATGACTAATGTTTAATAAAATGCTTCCGCTCTGAATGTTGGTTACTTTTGCTTTTAAGTGTCTCAATTATTCTGATATTGTCTATTATTTGAATTTTAAAAAAGATTTAACAGTAGTCGGGCGAACATGACTTGATGAGAGGGTTCGTCAGGCCATTGTGCCAGTCGGACTGCTCTTGACTTAGAGAAGGGTCTCGACATCTATATTAGAACTTGAGGGTGATTTGTATTTTTCATATGATTTTAAGTATTTTTATATGTTTTTTCCTTAATCTATATTATTATTTTTAATTCTTTTAAATAAATACAATAATTAAAATTATAAAATACTATAAATTTAATCTAAAAATGTAGACACCAAAAATATATCTTTTGTCAAAAACACTTGTCGTGGAAAGTTATGATTTTTTATCGTTATTTATTCTTGGCATTAAAATTGTTTACCTTATTTTGTTTATTTTTTGGTGCTAAATGTTTACTTTTAGCGCTAAATTTGTTTATTTTGTTTTATTTAACTTTATTGTTATGCTAAATGTTACCTTATTTTCTTTTCTTTTATTTATTTATTGTTCTGTTTCATTTATTTTTTTGAGCTAAATTTGTTATTTAATATTTTATTCTTTGGTGCTAAATTTATTATTATTGTTTTATTTTATGTTATCTTTGACACTAAATTTATTTTTTGATGATCAGTTATCCAATAAACCATCCCTAAGTAAACGATGGCCCTACTTTTTATTTCTTTTTTCTTTTTTTTCTGGAACATTAACTTGACATTGAACATGAAAACCCAAAATGTATTTTAACATTAAAAAAAAAAAATTATCCAGTGCTTATCTATCCTACATTGCATTTAATTTTTGTCCAAATACGCGATATACTAAAAGATGCTCTCACTCTTCTTGCCTTGTACCAGATTTACCATTTGTACAAGGAAAAGCATTTAAGAGGAATGAAACAACCCACCAACCAAACCCTCACAACCACACACATAGCTCTCATGCATTTATTCAAGCAAGGACCTCATTCTACATATTCTCCTATTTCTAACGAATTGTCCCTCTTGACATGCTTGTGCCACAAGAACAATCAACATGAAGAAGATGGTTCTCAACACCCAAGAACAAGCACACTGTTGTCACCATGCAGATGCCGATAATGCTAGCAACCAAGTTATAGTGGCTCCAACCAAATGCATTGGGATAGCTGAGAGGTTTGAAAAGAAGGAGAAATCATGGTATTAGCTCATACACTTTTCTTTAATGAAAATACCCCAAAGCCTATGTTTTTAAGTGCATACAACGTACACTTGGTTCATTTAAGTTCTGCTTCTAGTTTACACTCTCTCTCTCTCTCTCTCTCTCTCTCTCTCTCTCTCTCTCTCTCTCTCTCTCTCTCTCTGGTTTTCTCAAACGACTGTACTGTCAGAGGGCTTTGAGTGGTTCTGCTTCCGTTCTGCAGGTTTGCCTCTTCTCAAATCCCCACAGATCTAGCAATTCAAGTGGAAGACATCACCTTCTATGTTCACAAGGTAAAAGGCTAAAAAGAAAAACATCAAAAAAAAAAAAAAAGGAAGTAGTCTCTTCAATAAGGCATACAACAACTAATATGATTCTAGTGAAAGTAAATCTCTAACTACCATAAGAAAGAAGGCTATTATCTATTTCTACTGCCAATGAATTCTCAATTCTATTTTCCTTGTCTCTGTACGATAATGCAGAATCCATTGATGTCAAGAAGTGAGTACATTAGCCAAATTTATCTAGAGTCAGCAAATTCAAATTCAGGCTACAACATCAAGTTGGACAACTTTCCAGGAGGACCAGACACATTTGAAATAGTTCTCAAGTTTTGCTATGGTCTCAATGTGATCTTGACACCCACTAATGTAGCTCAGCTAAGGTGTGCTTCAGAATTCCTACAGATGACTGAGGAATACGAAGAGGGCAATCTTATATCCAAGACAGAAGCTTTTCTTACTTTCATGGTACTCTCCTCATGGAGAGACTCCATCACAGTACTGAAGGCATGTGAGTCACTCTCCCCATGGGGTGAGAACCTCCAAATTGTTCGAAGGTGTAGTGACTCAATTGCATCAAAGGTCATCCTAGAGAATTCCACAAACAATGAAGGTGCTAATGGCGAACAGTGGTGGTTTAATGATTTGTCAACCCTTCGTATAGATCACTTTGTCAGGATCATAACAGCGATACGAGCAAAAGGATCAAAACCAGAGATAATAGGAGCTTCCATCACACACTATGCAGAGAAATGGTTGCCTGGTATGGATGTAGAGCAGGACGGTCAAACAGGGTACAAGTGTGGGAAAAATGAGTTGCAATTGAGTATTTTGAGTGGTAAGAGGGAAGAAGAGGGTGTGGGGCATAACCAGGAGCAAAGAATGATGATAGAAGTTCTTGTTAGTATACTTCCTCCTCAAAAAGATGCTGTTTCGTGCAAGTTCTTGTTGAGGATGTTGAAGATGGCCTTGGTGTTTTCAGCAACACCAGCTTTAGTGTCAGAGCTCGAAAAAAGAATTGGAATGGTGTTGGAGGATGCCAGTGTGAATGACCTTCTCATACCAAGTTTCAAGAACGGAAATGAGGGGAAGTTTGGAAGGTAAGTTCATAGACACTTGACTTCCTAATATTAGCAGTTACTTTTATACCACAGTCTAAAAATATGTATAAAGTATGTAAGGATAAACCTCCGATGCATGAATAGTAAATGTGCAAAGGCAATCCATCATGAATAATTCTGAAACTCAAATCAGCCTCTGTGACCAACACCACTTATTTTTCTCCAACAATAGAGTTGGCAATATTCATTATTTTTCTGATTTGCTTTTTTTTTTTTCAACGTGTGGAGAAGTCTTTCATCTGAAGAAGGCACGATGCATGATGTTGATGCTGTGCAGCGGATCGTGGATTACTTCCTAATGTATCAGCAACAGCAGCATCAACAACACCAAAAAGGTGGAAAATCAAATGTGGGGAAACTATTAGACAGTTATCTAGCAGAGATCGCTGTGGATCCAAATCTATCCATCACTAAATTCCAATTACTTGCTGAAAGCTTACCTGAAAACATTCGAAGTTACCATGACGGTCTCTATAGAGCAATTGACACATATCTAAAGGTGACACCTTCTATGCCCCTCATAATTTCAAATGTTGCATTGCATGTGGTTCAATAATACAGCCAGTAGATCAGGCATCACAACAATTTCACAGAGAGCAAAAAATATTGGAAACTTAAGGTAGTGTTTGGTAGCTCAACTTCTGCTTTTACTTCAAATCCACTTTATAGCAGTAATAGAGGCTTAAGCTCCACTAAAATAAGCCCAAGTTTTTGGGTTTATTCTTCTAAAGGTAATACCTCTACTTCAATTAGATGTGGATCCAAATCTATCCATCACTAAATTCCAATTACTTGCTGAAAGCTTACCTGAAAACATTCGAAGTTACCATGACGGTCTCTATAGAGCAATTGACACATATCTAAAGGTGACACCTTCTATGCCCCTCATAATTTCAAATGTTGCATTGCATGTGGTTCAATAATACAGCCAGTAGATCAGGCATCACAACAATTTCACAGAGAGCAAAAAATATTGGAAACTTAAGGTAGTGTTTGGTAGCTCAACTTCTGCTTTTACTTCAAATCCACTTTATAGCAGTAATAGAGGCTTAAGCTCCACTAAAATAAGCCCAAGTTTTTGGGTTTATTCTTCTAAAGGTAATACCTCTACTTCAATTAGATGTTGAAGAAATCCTTCCCCCCCCCCAAAAATAATAATAATAATTTTTTAATTACCTTCTAATGTTTTCAGATGTTTGAGTCACAACACCACCTAGATCAAATAAGTTTTTCCATCCATTTTGAATATAAACTGCATAACTTTATCTAAATAGAATCTTACATGTATATCTTTTCTGCTTCACAGACGCATCCAGCTCTTACAGAGCACGATAGGCGAAAATTGTGCAAAGCAATGGACTGTGAGAAGCTATCACTTGATGCATGCATGCATGCCTCACAAAATGATCGGTTACCTCTAAGGACTGTCATACAGGTAACATTCAACAGCAAGGTAATTAGCTCTCTGATCAAACATATCTCTCAAGTGGAGATCATTTAATCTCTCATGTAAGGTTCAAATAAGTGCCCTACTTTACTTCTGAATGAATCTTGCAGACTTCAAGCAGCTAAATGAGTCAATCAATTCAGTGAAAAATCTAAGTCATCCACCTTTAGAAATCAAATCTGGTGGTTTTATCTGACTCTGCCTTCAATAAGCTTTTTAGCTCTTGATCAATCCCAATTTGGGGCCAAAAACTTCCAAATAAACTGCTTTTTGGTTGTTAATATCACCGAATGGTGAATCACCCTACCATGCGAAAGTCTGAATTTAAGCACTATTAATCTTCAGGCAGGTATCCTCAACAGTTTATCCTAGTTCCACCACGCTAATTCACACCACTGGTTTGGCCTTTTTTGGGTCTAACTACCAGAATACTAGATGTCCCTCACATGTGTTGACTATTGAAGAATTCATTAACCATGAAATGAACATAAGGGTTTCAACATACACACAGTCATGCATCAAATTGTTCCACATTAGCCTTTTTGACCTGAGAAAGAGATGATGAGATCCACAGGTTTTGCTTTCGGAGCAAGTAAAATTTAGAGCAGCATTGAAAGAGAAGGAGCCAGTATCAAGCGAAATAGTGTCTGAGCAGGAAAGTAGCTGGTCATCTACCAAGAAAGAGATAAAGACCATAAAAAATGAACTAGATAAGGTCAGAACAAAGATAGCAGAGTTGCAACATGACTATTCTGTGCTACAACAGGACTTTGAAAAACTCAAGCAACTAAAAGGAGTGTCAAGTTGGAGTTCAGGTTGGAAGAAGATCAGGAAATCCAGCCTCTTTCATGGGAAAATGAATAATACAGATTTGCAGGAAACGTCAGCAACGAAATCACCATCAAGTTGCAAGGACAGGCACAGAAGAAGGCAATCAGTTTCCTGACAGCCCAAAAGCATCTATGAATACAAAAGCAATTGAAAGCTACATCTATTCACAGCATCAGTCATTTCCTTTCCAAACCTACCACAAAGTTTTGGTGCTCTCTTCATTTAAAAGGCTTATCATTCCAAGTGACTTGGCAATACTCTGCCCCCTGCTTTTGCTTTATTGCAAGCCTTCATACCATTTAGCCTGTCACATTTACTTTACAAGTACTCCCATCGTTTTCATTCAAGCACATTTTAAAATATAGCATGTTTTCATTAAATTGACACCATCAAATTTTAAGACGTACAGCCTACTTTGGTGCTAGAATACACCATGCTCAACTAACATGAAGGGCAGCGTAATAGTTATGCTCATATGAAAAGAATGAATTCCTGGTGAAGTGAAGACTAAGACCTCAGCAGATATGTCAATTTTATTAAACAAACAAGCCATGTAGCATCACTGTGGGAAATATTGGAAAACTAAAATATGGAACCTTTGGTTACTTCATAAACTAATAGAAAATTACTGATAAACGGAGAATAGTATAGAAAAGAATTGCTAGGGTACACATCCTAAACATAGCATGGGTTCAAAGTTTGGGATACCTATAGAAAAGAATTGCTTGGTTACATTCTAAACATAGTACGGGTTTAAACCGTACTCCAGTTATAGGTATTGGGACTGAAGGTTGGGATACCAGACCAGAAGAGAGAGAGAGAGAGAGAGAGAGAGAGAGAGAGAGAGATGCTCCAAGTAACAGAGAGTCTAAAGCTTGCTATAACAAGATCATGAAATGAAAATTGACCACCATTCAAAATAGTTCTGATCAACAAAAAGTTTTAAGTCCACTTCAAATGCATGAAATATAGCTGGCAAATCCATAGCAGCCAAAACAAGCCCATCTTCACAGCTTCATCAGAAACCAGAGCCATGCAGTACTGTATTTCAGAATCTATAACACAACAAAGCATATAGGGGTAGTCATCTGTTTCAGACAAGTGTCAATCACATATATCAAACCAAGTGACGGAGATATTGAAGTAAGAGTTCAGAAAACACTCTCTCCCAAATCATTGATTGCCAGCTTGGGAAGCCAAGTTAATCATATTATGACACAAGCCATACAAGGAATGAAAGCATCAAAGCTAACAGGACCATAAAAGTGTTTGGAAAGAGTGAGGAAGGTAGATAAACATCTATACAGTCTGAAATATTACTCTTTGTTTACTTTTATACAAAACTGCTTCAAGTTCAAATCATATCCACTGATGAACATGAAATCTTCAGGTGAATGGCATTAATAGAATAAGATTAGTGTTTCAAATACATGTCTTATAAGTCATATAACTGCATCAAAACTATTAAGCAATTAAAAATACATTGTATCAGAAGCTTAGAAGTTATATAACTGTTAATATGACAACAAAATCATAGAAAACTAATGTATAAAAATATATTTTAAAAAAAGGTTTAACTACATGGCAAGTTCAGAAATATAAAAAATAAAAATAAATTAACTTGCCCAATACTTTTAACAGCACAGACAAAAATATTTTGCAACCATGCATCTTAAACAAACTGTGGAAACACATAGAAGTATGAAATTTCCTGAGATATGTATAAAGGAAATTAGACATGCCAAAATAATAAATGCACAAGCACTTACTACTTACAGCCATAAAGAGTACACAAGACCAGCAAGAGTGAAAAACCATGTATAAGGCTATTGTTTAAATGAGGTTATTGAGAATATCATACAGAGGTGTAATTGATTAATCCAAATGGGAGTATTACAAATTGAGATAAAGAAGTACCTTTTGTGAAAATAAGGTGCTGATAATGCTACATATCAGTTAGAGGTCCAAAAACAGAATTAGGGATCCCAAAAAGCAAAGAATGTATCAAATCAGTTGGATTAAGACCAGCTCAGTGCCTATTCTTTGGCATAGAGGAAAGAAAAACAAAAAAACAAACAAAAAAAAAGCTTTGGAGCAGAGGACAAAGAATTTTTGGGAGTTCAGATGCACGTGTCAGATATTCACTGAAGCTCCTACAATTAGCATAAATAGCAACCAAACTTGGAGTTTACATGGTTTTAGCCTCAAAAGGAACTGGTGCCAATGGAGTCAAACTTTACCTGGCCATTCATTTTGTTGAAAATAACATTTGATCAACTCATCAGGCTATTTGGGAGATGGTTGGAAGAGTGGTCAATGCTACAGAGCTCATGGGTTCTACTTTCAACCCTCCTCTTGAGCTTCTCCAAGTTCCTTATGGAAGTGAGCATCTCTCCTGCCCTGAGGTCTCACAAGACTTGGCCCTTTGATAGGTAGAGACCCTCGTAAATTAGTCAGATTATGAGAGAAGATTACCACAATCTCAAAAACTTAAAAAAAAAAAGATGGTTCTTAAAGGACTTGCTAAATAACATCTAATCAATCAAAAGATGGTTCTTGGAGGACTTGCTAAATATTCAGAGTAATTATTGATAATTTTCAACAGAGTTTTATAGTCCTAAATGTTTCATCCATAAAGTCCTATTGAAACCATCCCCATTCTTTTAGAAAAAGCTATAATCTTAGTAGCATCAACTATAGCAAAGATATCCAACAAATCAATAATTTGGAACCAATAGTACAAAATCCCAAAAAACAAAAAATTAAGTTAAACTAACTACCGAACAGACCGCATACTGCTCCAAGGAAACTTAGCCTTCTCGGAGGAGTCACGTGCGCCATGGCTGGCCCAACCAACTCTCACATCAGACTGCTTCTCAGGCTTAAACTTGCTATTTCCTTTGCCATCAAGCCAATGTGATTTCATTTCTTTTTCCTCAACAATGCTCGACTTTGATTGTTTGTTCATGTTTTTCCTCTCTTCTTCAATTATACGAAGTGGATAGAAATCCGGAGAGATGGACAAAGGCTCTTTTAGAGTAACATAAGCCTTCTTGTAATCCGGTTTTGCAATCAAAAGTCCTCCTCTTTTCTTTTTCTTCCCTTCCATGTTTAGGGTTCTAACCTTTTCCACTTCAAACCCATATAAAGACTCAAGAACCCTCTTGATTTCAATCTTTACAAAAAAAGATAAGTAAATGAAAAACAAATTTCAAACTACGTTACGAAGAAAACAAGTTAACAGAAATCGTGAACAGTAATGCACCTTTGATGCTGAAGGGATGGTCTTAAGTGCAATTTCTTTAATATGTTCAAAAGAAGAAGGCATGAGAAGCTTGATTGGGAGATTAGCAAAATGAACAACCCGTCTTCCTAATCGGCTTCCCATCTTCGTACTTCTTTCCTTCACTATCTCTGCAGAAAAAAATACAAAACACAAACCATGTTACAGAATTTCACCAATCTCCTTAATCAATCAGAAACCACCCCTCGAATATCTAAGGATTCAAACAAAAAAAATTAAAAAAATCAACGAAGTTAGCTGAAACTCGCCGGATAATTTTCGATTTTTTACGGTGTTCTTGGGCAGAGCACATATAAAAAAGGAAGTGAAGACATTTTCAGCGAAAAATCCAACATTTCGTTCATTCAAAATGCAAAATAAAAATAATAATAAATAACAAATAAAAGGTAATTAAGAAGACAGTGAGATGAAGAGTGACCGAGATCAGATCAGTCGCGTGCACGAACCGGCGAGGCCCGTAGAGACAGAGAAGAGAAGTTGTTGCGTCTCGGCAGCGACCCTGACGGCTAACTCTTGCCCTCGTCGGAGAGAACCAAACAGAAAGTAGGGACAGCGAAGGTTCGGCGTTAAATCTTTTTTCTTCAGGTCCAAGGTCAGATAGACGGTAGAGCTCCTACGTTTCCCTGCTATAACCCTTGCCCTGGGCGGAGAGGACCAAAGAGAAAGTAGTAACAGTGATCTCTTTTTAGAAGCTAATTTTTTACCAAAGACAGATGGTACACCTTTTTTTTGGGGGACTTTTTTTAAATAATATAAAATAAATAAATTATTTTTAAAATATTTATCTAATAAAAGTTATATACAATCAATCTAACTTTTAACAGTATATTTCTACATATGCATCCACATGACAGATTTAAATTTTTGTCATGTCTACGTATAAAAGCATCTTTTAAAAAGACGCATTCAGTGTAAATGAGATTTTCACACTACCAATGTTGTTTGATCTGTTTAAAAGTGTCAAGAATTGATGGTCTAATTATGGTCTTGCAAAAAGGTGGTAAAAATATATTAGTATGTTCAAGGCTGTCTTGACTGTTTCATTGCTCTAAATAAAAGGATGTTTGCTTGTTCTTATATATATCTCTCTACCACAGTTGAAGCAATCTGATATGATTTAAAAGAGGTAAAAATTGTTAATGGTATAGTTATATACATCTCTATGTTTAGTCAAGATAAATTAAGACGAACATTTAAAAGAGAAACATTTTAACAAAGAAGCTAATCCTTGCGAAAAAAAAATGATGTTTTGGAATGTATTTAGTTAAGTTGTTTTAGAGGCTTAAGATTGTTACATTCCTGCCATTTGGGTATTTGTGGCAGTGAATAAAAGAAGAGGCATGACCTAGAAATTTCATTTCCTACTTTTCCCTTGCTTCTCGAAATTTCTTCAAAAAGATAGACTCATTTTATAATTTATTTTCTTTTGAGTCTTGCCTTTACGAGCGAGTGTTGTGAATTAGACGGATCATAAAGAAAAGAATACCAGTTAAAAAATTGAAAAAAAAAATGTTTCATTTTATATTGATTTAATCTTTTTAAATGCCATAAGAAAAAGTTTGTCGTCAAAAAGAAAACTCTTTTTGACTTTTCTTTTTTTTTATTCAACTTGTGAATGAAAATAGAAACTTTGGAACCAACTCACTTCACAACTAATTGATGCCCAAAATTGTCATTTGCCCCTTCAATACTTACAACTCAATTCGTTCAAGACACAGATAAATGTGGGTGTAAAACTTGAAGCTTGAGAGCCAAAAAACCTCACTTCTCAAGAATGAAAATTAACGAAACAGGTGGTAATCACCTGTGCACTTAACAGCGGTCCAAAAAGTCCCTCTTATTACTCCTCCCACATGAACGTACATCATAAATGCCACTTTAACAATTTTTTGTTTAATTTTATAATGAAGCTAAAATCAATTAATTGGACCATTAACAATTGTAAATGAAATTATGAAAATAAATTAGAGTCGCATATAAACTTCCTTCATAAAATATATCACACATCTTGTTTTTTTTTTTTTTTTTATTCTTTGCACATCTGAGATCAAAAACTAGTCCCTCTTTTTACAAGAAACTTCCAACCCCCAATGTGACAAAGGAAATGAAGGTATATACTCTTGAAAAAAAAATGTAACAATTTGAATGTCTATTGAGGAAGGACTCAACCAAAATACATGCAGATTACTAACTTGATGAATTTTTATTGTTCACACTATATAATATTAGCTTCGATCTCGAAAAGAGAGGAACTCCCTTCCAATTGCTATAATTCCTGCAACTTACTATTTCCTGGTATAGGAAGGCAATATAATAATAATAATAATAATAATAATAA